>CAUYTI010126053.1:0-17788 GCA_963575145.1 Galago senegalensis
GTCCCAGCTACTTGGGAGGCAGAGGCAGGAGACTTGCTTGAGCCCAGGAGTTGGAGGTTGCTGTGAGCTGTAATGCCACGGCACTCTACCCAGGGGGACAGCTTGAGGCTCTGTCTCAAAAAAAAAAAAAAAAAAAAAAAAAGAACTTTCCAAAGGAGTGAGGCTCCGTCTGAACCCTAATTTTAGACTTCTGGGCTCCGGAATAGCAAGAGAATTCATTTTTGTTGTTTTTAGCCACCCAGTTAGTGGGACCTTGTATGGCAGCCCTAGGAAACCAAAAGAGCAAACAACTTAATCTTCTAGCACCTCAGCTACAAAATTTGGAATATTACTAACTTTTTCACAGAATTATTGGAAAGTTTAAATGAGAAAAGTTATATAAAGCCCTGGGCCAGTGCTTGGCATATAAAACTATTTGGTAAATAATCGAGGGGAGGAAAACCTCTCACTTTTCTTGTTTTTATCCTGTAATTAAATGACCCAGACACGATCTCAGATTCGTATTTTGATCACTTATTTCCTAAGTCTGATTAGTTCAAGTACTTTTAATCTGTTACATTGTTCATCAAAACAGCCTTTGCCTGTCCCGCGTTTCTAATCATTTAAGTATGTGGTGTTTCTCAAGGACCAACAAAGCTTTCTTCTTCCCACTTGTTAGAAGTATTTGAGAAAATGTTTTCCCGCTTAAGTTGCACATTTGTGCCTTTTGTAAAAACAACTCTCTCTGAGAAGTTAAATTTCAATAGTACTAATTTTGATGGCTAGTCTTGAGGAATAGCAAAACTCCATCATTTTTAGAACTTTCTGATGGAGCATATGGATGATAGCATTCAGAGTACTGGCTTAGGAAACTATAGGTCTCACAGAACAAGGTGATGGGGTGGAAAGAACATGGGAGCAGGTGTAGGTGATGCAACCTACGGCCACAGTCACTGGCATTTAAGCTCCAAAAATTCAATTAGATGCAAACAGTTCAAACCCTCAGGTTAGTCCCCTGGAACCTTGGAGGAGTCACTAAATTGCTCCACAACTCAGTTGCTTCTAAGGAAAATACCGGTGGTGGTTCTTGCTTTGTTTAATTTCTCCTCTATGAAATGATATAGTTGGTTGGTTTACAAGTAGCCTTCAATCATGACCTCTAGGTTCAAGAAAAAAGCGAAATCATATTGAGATGGCCACTGGAAAAAATTGCAAAGGTAAGCTGTTTTGCATGCTTATACTATAAATCCTCATAAAAATCTGTTGTGAAATGTAAGAATGTTTGATATTCCAGCACCCTTATAGAAATAAAACATGTTGAAGGTTTCTAATCCTGACACGGCCTGAGAAGGCAAATACTAAAAAAGTAAAAATTTTGCCCCTGCCACACATCAAGCTGAGATAGCACAGGTAACAACAGCTGCAAAATAGGAAACATGTCTTCCAAGACACGATGACATTGTCACAAGTCAAATAACCCCCTTCTTCACAGGATTGCTGGTTTCTTGCTCACTGATGGTAAGACAAGCCTCCTAAAAAGCACTGTCAGAAATGCTGGTGTTTGCAACCATCAGTAAAAGCAAAACATCCCACCCTTGCTTGGTGGATCCAGCATGCTTTGAAACCCACAAGCAGCCTCCGTGTCCAACCCAGATGTAGAGCTTCATTTTAAAGGGTCTCTGGTCACACGTAACCCTAGCACTCTGGGAGGCTGAGACAGGTAGATTGCCTGAGCTTGGGAGTTTGAGATCAGCCTGTGCAAGATGACACCCCATCTCTAAAAATAGCTGGGCAAATGTGGCAGGTGTCTATGGTCCCAGCTACTTGGGAGGCTGAAGAAAGGGATCACTTGAGCCCAAGAGGCTGAGGTTGCTGTGAGCTGTGATGTCACAGCACTCTACCAATAGTGACAAAGTAAGACTCTGTCTAAGAAAGAAAAAAGAAAGAAAGAAAGAAAGAAAGAAAGAAAGAAAGAAAGAAAGAAAGAAAGAAAGAGAGAAAGAGAGAAAGAAAAGAAAAGTGTTTCTGGATGCACAGTCTGTACCTATCCTAACTTTGTGGTCTCCAAGGTCACAGGACCCTGGGTCCACACTGCAGTCCAGACCTGGTGTTGACCCTTTGAGCCTAGCCCTCTTTGCCTTGAACCTGTCACAACACTGCTTCCTTTCAATTTCACCCCTCCTCCAAATCTCCCAACTTCACGTTTGTTTGCCAAGGCATCCCAGGGCTCCACTGGGCAGAGTCCCTGCTGGTTGCAAGGAGCCAATAAATCTGACTTTGTCCAACTGTGGTTTTGTACCTGGTAGTCTTTGATTGGGTTAAGATGGGCCACATGCGAATCAAAAAACCTTGGTCAAGCTATCTCACCTCATAACCTCTTCTGTAAAAGTTGAAGACATTCCCCCCTGCCTTTACTACATAATGCATGAGCAAGGACCAATGATGGTGTACAGGAAGCTCCTCATCGAGAGAACTGCATGTAAGGGTCATTTATTAGAACTAGCACTTTTAACAAAGAGGTTCTAATATAAAAGAAATGATTAGGCTCAGTGTCTGTAGCTCGGTAGTTAGTGCACTGGCCACATACACTGGGGCTGGCAGGTTTGAACCAGCCCAGGCCTGCTAAACAACAATGACAACTACAACAAAAAAATAGCCAGGTGTTGTGACAGGTGCCTGTAGTCCCAGCTACTTGGGAGGCTGAGGCAAGAGAATCACTTAAACCCAGGAGTTTGATGTTGCTGTAATCTGTGATGCCATAGCACTCTACTTAGGGTGAAATTGTGAGAAGACTCTGTCTCAAAAAAAAAAAAAAAAAAAGGAAAGAAAAAGAAAAAGAAATGGTTAGTTCTGATAATCCAGATTTGGGGAGACATCATCCAATGTCCCTCTTTCACCTCTCGTAGAGAGGGTTTTCAGATCAGCTGGATGTGAGTTGAGGTCTTCTTGGTTCTGTTTATTGGCATCATGCCTTTGAGTGGGTTATTTTGCCACTTGGAGCCATTTCACATGAAGAATGGGAATAACAATGTCGGGTTCATGCTATTGTTCACAGGATGAAATGAGAAGAGTTCTCTGTGCCTGGCCCATGAGGCACTTGACGTATCCAAGTTAGCCATTAGCCACCCAAGGGGATCACTTGGCTTGTAATGTCTACATTCCCAAGCACCAGGTTGGCATTATTTCCTTTAAAAAGTTTTTGTTTGGATAGCAAGGTCCAATAACTTGATTCCAATTTCAAGGACAATGGGGGCAATGTGACAGAGTTAGAGACAGGTTGTGGCTTGGCCATGCCTCTTTGCAATGTCATTAACTTCAAGCATAGTGGATGGCATACTTGGCTGGTCTGGTTGCTTTGGAGAATTCTTACCGTTATCCTCCTACCCATGATTAGGGATTTATTCATCAGAACTAATGAAATAATCTGATATAGTGCTTAGTCTTTGCTTGTTATTCCAGAAATTACAGAAGACAGACAAGAATAGCATCAACTATCACAACTGCAATTGCTTAGAAAACTGCATTTACTGTTTAGAAAAGATACTGCTTATATTTTGTGGAGAAAAGGTCAAAGCCTTATTCAAGGAAATCTGACAGCAACCCACATCATCTTTAAAACATTAATTCCAGAAATACCAGGACTGAATTTAATGTGAGTGAACATGACTGTGTGAGGTGGCTTTTCTCCACTCCTTGACTTCTTTGCTATGGAAATTCTTTAGCAGCAAGACCTGTTGTATCAAGTAAAATAACTTCACAGAATGAAAAGAAAGAAATAGTAATCCTGCTGCTTTCAAATTTAACAAAAATATTCAAAACCAGGTTTAGAAATGGAAGAAATCTAATGATTTGCACAATATATGCTACATACTATTTTCTATTTTTTGCAGAAAAATTTTCTAAATTAGCCTGATTAATGAATCCTACATAGAAACTATAAAGTCTTTTTGTTAAGTTCATATAGATTTACAGAGGGAAATGATCAAAAAGTAAATTCAGCCAGACCTGGTGGCTTGCACAGTAATCCCAGCTACCAGGGAAGCTGAGGTAGGAGGATTAAGTGAGCCCAAATAATTGAAGCTCTACCCTGTATACAATGGTGTGAGGAGCTTGAAACATACACAGAAAGGATTTGGGCTCACTTAATCCTCATACACATCAACGGTAACAGAAAAGTGGAGATTTGAAACAGAGGCTGGAGCAAAAAGCAAAGTTTGCAGGGTGGGCAAAGTTTTTCTCTAAAAGAGAAGTCCGTAAACATTTTAGTCTTATCAGGCCATATGCTGTCAGTGGCAGCTACTCAAGTCTGCTGCTGTCCTCGAAGGCAGTCACCCACAAGATGGAAACAAAGGGCACGGCTGGGTTCCGGTAACACTTTATTTACAGATACTGAAGTTTGAATTTCATAAACTATTATTTTTCTTTTGTTTTTTTCCAGCATTTAAAAAAGTAAACCTCATTCTTGGCTCAAGGGTTGTACACAACCAGGTGGGGGTGGGGGCGGGGTGGATTTTGGCTGCAGGCTGCTAAGGGCCAATGTTGACTTTTTAATAATTTCTAGAATATTTCAGTAGATTTTATAGTGTTACTCAGTTGGACTTCTTTATCTTTAAATAGCCTCTCCTTTCTGTTGTTTAGTTTCCACTATAATTTCAAGAGATGCAGAAGACACCCTCCCATCTACTGGGATGTATTTGTATGCTGGAGGTGACAAGCAGGTAAAGCTGGCCTCATTTGCATAGTATTAAGTAGCAGTGCATTTATTTAATAGGCCTTTACTTTATTATACCCAGATATGGAAAACAGAGCTCAGCAATTAGCTGCTCCAATTTAGATCATAAAAATGGCCAAATAATTTGGGCTAAAGAGAATGTGTTAAATCCTTGGAGTAGATAAAGGAAACGTTGGCTGAGCTTTGAACTGTGCTTAGCAGTTTTCTGGCTGTGTGACCCTAGCCCTAGCCTGGGGGGAGATGGGAAAAAGGCAAAGCAAACAGACCAGAATAAACAGAGAAACTGCCCCAGGATTTTGCTCAGGCATTCAGGCAAAGGGTGAGCTGAGCCCTTTGGGTGAAAGACTCCAGGTACCAAACCTACCTGGTGAGTCAACCCAGTTCCTAAAATCACCTGAGCAGTTGGCTTGCCAAGAGATCCTGGGTAACCAACCAATTTTAAACTGAGAAGCACAGCACTGGCCTGGAGCCACCAAGCCATTTCCTGAGACACTTGTGACTTTTGTCCCTGTCAGGGAACTCCTATGCATCTCTGTGCATCTCTGTACCCGTGGACCCCTAAATGGCATTGCTTACACCAAAAATGAACAGCTTTTCTACAGAAAAATTCCCCTTATGCGTTTGGTTCTCATTTATTTCTGGGACTCACATCAGTCCTGGGGTCCAGAGTCAGGTGATAAGTCATTCCTTCCATGGTCTCCCACAACCACAGTTCTCTTCAAAAATGGACAATTGATAAGTAAGGGAGCAGCATGACTGTGAGATCACCTGCACCCGGGTTGTAGCAGTGCTGAGTGCGCATGCTCAGATGTGAGGCCTCGGTGAGCCCTGTATTCGTCCTACAGGATGCCTCGTCAGGTGCATTTATCTGATGCGGCATGTCCCCGAATTGGTGGAGTCCTTTGTGCGTCCTTGTATTTGAGGAGGTGGGACCCAGGTGAGTCTGGGCCCAACGCTGAGTCAAAGCTGAACTGACACTGGGGAGGCTGAGGCAGGAGGATCGCTTAAGCCTGGGAGTTTGAGGTCGCTGTAAATTATGACCCCAAGCCACTCTATCCAGAGTGACAGAGTGAGATTCTGTCTTAGAAATAGAACAACAAAACAAAAAAAGCCCGCTCCCTGGGCAGGCACCAGGCTGAGCTGAGAGGCCAGGTGTGTTAGGGTGTGCGTGACTGGCTGGGCGTCCCCTGGCGTGCGGAGCCGGCCGCTGAGCGCCCCCTCCCCGTGGGCGTCGCGGAGGCGCTGGGCGCGCGTGGCCCGGCGCGTGAGCCGGGCGGGGCGCTGCAGGGGCGGCCGAACCCCGCGTCCCGCCTGCAGGGGGCGCCGCCCGGGGCGGCCTGGGTGTCGCGCGCTGGTCGGCCCCGCCCCGCATTTCCGCCCTGCCGCCCTGGCCGGTTGTGCCCGACGGTCCCGGCTGCGCGGCAGGTGAGGCGCTGGGTGCGGGCGGGGACTGGGGACCGGGTGATCCCGCCCCCGCGAGCAGCGTCCCGGGGACCGCGGGGGCTCGGGGCATCGCTGCCGGCGCGGAGTCTGGGCTGAGCCCGGCACTGGCGTCCCCGCGGGCCATGGCGAGGCAGGCCTGGGGCGCGGCCACCGGCCAGCCGGAAGGCAGGGGACGCGTGACCCGCACCCGTCGGCACAGTGCTCCGCGCGGGGCGAGTTGGGTGAAGGGCACGTTGGCGGCGAGCCTAGACGATCCAGGCGAAGGGCTGCTGCCCCGAAGGCAGTTGTAAAGGCATCTCTGAGCCAGTGAGTCTAACACTGGTCAGAAATCCTGTTTTTAAGGTTTGTGAGGAGACCAAAAGATGCAAAAAAAAAAAAAAAATCTAAAGACGTCCTCCGGCATTTGTGCATTTGTGATGTTAGGTTTCTTTGGAGTCGTTAGTGAAACACCTGAATTCTTTGGAGAAGTTTCTCTTCCCCATTGCTAAATATGGTTATTGTTGCCCTTTCACTCTGTTGGTCAGGGTAGCCACAGTCTCACTGAAAACCCAACATTGATGTATTTTGAACACAGTTTCTTGTCACCAAGCTTAGGTGATCAATGTCGAAATAAGAAAATACAGTAGACTTGTCACCTTTAAAAAAAGATAAAGAGCAAATTATTCAGTTTGCGAAATGCCTCAAGGAGAAATCATTAATTTAAAACTACAAGATATCTCTAAATCAGTTGGCTTGACCTCTGTGAAGGGTCTAGGTCTTACATACACACACACCCTTATGTACATTTGCTACACTGAAGACTTTTCCCTGGCCCTATTCAATTTATTGAAATGCTGATAGGGGTTTGGTTAGTAAGGGAAATGCAGTTTGCTCTCACATCTTCCCCAAACCTTGCTTTCCTGAAACTACTCCCAGGAGAAGTCAGATATTCCTGAATAAGCAGAACATACCCTAGCCGAGAGCATTTCTATTTTAAAAGCTGAATTCGCAGAGTAATATTAATTTCTAATTGGTAGACTTTTGTATGGACTAATTTAGCTTATGAACCAGGGCCATAACTATTAATACTAGTCCTTGAAAGGGTGGTTATTCCTGGTGAGATTTGGATAGTGGGTAGCAATAAGTAGAACAGAAGAGTGACAGAAACCTGTATCTGTAACATGTTACCTGTTCATTTTACTTTTTATTTGACCCAGTGAGATCTCTTAAAAGCTCCAATTCATGTCCACTTTTGAAGTGGAGTCATCGGAAGGCTTTGTACCCACAGCAAGCCAAGGCCTTTACCAGGGGTCAGGACACCCTGCAGGCTGGCATGGAGGTGTAGTGCAGCGGTGTTTGAAGAGGGACTGTACTCAAGGAAAGGTGACAATAAGGACAAATCAAGTGATCTTAGCAGTCTTCTCTAGAACCTTCTTCATTGGGGCAAACCTTAGATAATAGGGATGTTATTAAGAGAGCTTCCATTAAACATGACCACCCAGCATCTTGCTGAACAGGAATTCATTATTCAGTTAAAGGTCTCCATGGTCAGTGCAACTGACTTGTTTAGGCTGTGACGACCCACCCTGGGCTTCTGAGCTGTACAGGCAGAACCAGCTCTGTGTAAGGTCTTGTGATATTCCCTCAATTAGATTTACAGAAAAGATTCAGCTTTTGGAATTCTCAGGGTTTGTACGGTCTCGTGAGGTTGTTACTGGACACAGGGGTCTGGCCACCTCGCCCTGTCCAGCCAATATGCAGAGACAGGGAACAGGCGCACCAAACTTTATTGTCAGAAGGCCAGCAATTCTGGAGAACAGTGAGACTATGTCTCCAAGTGTGTTCTGCCTTTCCATTTCCAAAACCACAGTTTTTTATGTAAAAGTGCGAAGATCACATTAACCCTTGTCTTAGTAATGAACAAAAATTAGCATAACCCATGACCTATTAAAACATTTACAATTCGAAATTTGCTCTCCTAAATTCATTGTCCTAAACTCCTCAAGATACACATCTTTAGGTTGGACCTAAATTTACAAAACAAGGATGGAAGACATGAGGTAAAAATCAGGTAGGACCTAAACTGACCAGACCAGCCGTGTTGTCTCAGCCCCAGCCTGACTGACTCCATCTTATTCCTACTACATTAGGGTGACCAGATTTTAACATTTGTAGAGCAGGACAACATGGCTGTGAGTGGGGGCGGGGCAGGGGATGGGGCAGAGGACAGGGCAGGGCAGGGCCTGACAACAATGCAAACTTTGATAAGCAGTTCTTGATAATCACTTCTCAACAATTTGTTATTATTACAGTTTAACATTATAAAATTAACAAAAATAATATAACACTCATATTCTGGCGAAATAGCCACATGGCAGCTGAAAACTGTATATTCCCTTCCTGTTCTCCCACCTGTTTGTGCATTCTTTCCAAAAATTGGGACTTTTTTAAAACGCCAAGGGACATGGGACAAATTGTTAAAAAGCAGGACTGTCCCGCCAAAAGCAGGACATCTGGTCACCCTATACTACATGAGCTCTCAAGATAACAGACATGGGAAAGAACTAGATGTTGGGAACAGTGAAAGCAGAGGCACTGTGCTGTTGGAGCCCAGAGTGATTACTCACCAGAGGGTGTGAGGAATGTCCCATTGATGCAGGTTCCCCCTGCTCAGCACTGGACACGGACCCCGTTTTCTGGGCCTAGACAAGCTCACCAAACAATACAATCAATGTTCCATCTGTGCTGCCACTCGCAGGAAAGGTGGAATGCTGTAGGTGGAAGCCCAGTCCCACACAAGGGCAGTTTTAAATTAACTTCAGCCCATAAGCCTCTGGCACCAAATGGTTGTGATATATTTTAGATACATACATTCTATCTTCCCAACCTCATCCCTTCGGGGTAGGAAAAGCTGCATGGTAACCCCTAGACCAGTGGTTCTCAACCTTCCTAATGCTGCAGTCCTTTAATACAGTTCCTCACGTTGTGGTGACCCCCAACCATTAAATTATTTTTGTTGCTACTTCATAACTAATTTTGCTACTGTTATGAATCATAATGTAAATATCTGATATGCAGGATCTATTTTCATTGTTACAAAGGGGTTAAGAAAGCTGAAATGGGTTCCCCACTTGGGGTGCCCCCTGTGCTGTGCCTCTTTCCTTTCTCTAATCGGGCTAATAAAATCTGTCCTTTTGCTTGCTTGTAGTAAATCCATTCATCACATTTCCAAAACCAATGATCTCATTGGCAGAGAATAAAAAAAGAGAAAGAAAAGGAAAGAGTTTATTAATTTGTCAGTAAATGATGAGATTTGGCAGAGAAATTCCACATAGGCCATTTGGACCAGACCTTGAGCAGAGAGTGGATTTTTATAAGCAGAGTAGTGGAAAGGGGCATTCCTGGTGGCAGACAGCATAAACAAAGTGAAAAGGCTTAATGCGAAACTGCTCGGAGCCCCACACAGTGGCGCACTCCTGTAATCCTAACCCTCTGGGAGGCTGAGGCAGGAAGATCCCCTAAGCTCAGGAGTTCAAGGCCAGCCTGTGCAAGAGTGAGACCCTGTCTCTACTAAAAATAGAGAAGTTAGCCAAGCATCCTGGCCAGCACCTGTGATCCCAGCTACTTGGTAGGCTGAGGAAGTAGAATTGCTTTAACCCAGGAGTTTGAAGTTGTTGTGAGCTCTGATGTCACAGCACTCCATCCTGGGCAACAGAGTAAGATTCTGTCTCAAAAAACAACAAATTCTTGCCAGAAAGGTGAACGCCTAGTGTGTTGCTGCTGGACCCCATGGGTGGGGGGGAAATGTAGTCAGCAGGCTCCTGGAAAGTAGGGCTCTCTGTGGATAAACTCTACTTTTTGATCCAAGTTTTCTGATTTTTTTTCTTTCTCCTTTTTACTAGGAAAACTTTAATATAAAAACACAGGAATATAGTATAGTGAATTTCTGAATATGTATCAAATAAATGTTATAATTCATGTTTGACCAGATTGTTATGGAAAGGTTGGTGCTTGACCCTCAACTCCCCACCACCCCTCCCCTGCAAACGAAGAAGGAGGACAAGTGGCTTGAGGAAAAGGAAAGATAAGTTTGTTAATTTGTCGGTGAATGATGAGAATGGCAGATTCCTTTTGAAATACCTTTCTCCTCCCTACAAGCTGAAATGGAGCTTTTAAAGGGAGTTTTCAGCATTGGGCTATTGCTGTTTAACTATAGCATCTTCATGATTTCTGCTGCTCCTGTGGTACAAAGAATAGAGGACACTCCCCTGTCCCCCTGATTACTGGGGTTTGGCAGGAATGCAGGTTTTAATTCCCCAAAACAGCCAGTGTGGTGGCTCTTGTCTGTGATCCTAGCACTCTGGAAGGCTGAGGTAGGTCGATTGCCTGAGTTCACAG
This sequence comes from Galago senegalensis, assembly GCA_963575145.1. Classification (NCBI taxonomy): domain Eukaryota; kingdom Metazoa; phylum Chordata; class Mammalia; order Primates; family Galagidae; genus Galago; species Galago senegalensis. The sequence continues at coordinate 10,532 of CAUYTI010126053.1, forward strand.
GTTCAAGACCAGCCTGAGCAAGAGTGAGACCCCTATCTCTAAAAATAGCCAGGGGATTGTAGTGGGCACCTATAGTCGCAGCTACTTGGGAGGCTGAGGCAAGAGAATCACTTGAGCCCAATAGTTTGAGGTTACTGTGAGCTGTGACACCTTGGCACTCTACGGGAGGGAGGGTGGGGAGGGCAAAGTGAGACTCTGTCTCAAAAAATAAAAAATTCCCCTCAAAAGTATAGAAAAGTGTTAAAGAGATGACTTGTAATATATTTTGTCCTTTTCCAGGCCCTTATTCTGTTACATCTGCTTTATCTGTTTTGTTTTGTTTCGTATTGTTTTGTTTTCGGTGCTGGTTGAAGCAATTAAAGTAAATTTAACACATGCCTGTAATCCTAGCACTCTGGGAGGCTGAGGCAGGTGGTTTGCCATTGCTCAAGAGTTCAAGACCAGCCTGAGCAAGAGTGAGACCTTGTCTATAAAACTTGCTGGGTGTTGTGGCGGGCACCTATAATCCCACCTACTCGGGAGGCTGAGGCAAGAGAATTGCTTGAGCCCAAGAGTTTGAGGTTGCTGTGAGCTATGATACCATAGCAACACTCTATGTAGAGCAAAAAGTGAGACTCTGTCTCAAAAAGAAAGAAAGAAAGAAACGTTTAACATCTCACCCCTGAATAGTTCAGCATGCACCCTCAAAGGGCATTTTTTTTTTATTGTTGGGGATTCATTGAGGGTATAAAGAACCAGGTTACATTGATTGCATTTGTTAGGTAAAATCCCACTTATAATGTCACATACCAAGACCCCCGCACACCCTCCTTCCTTCCCTCTCTCTGCTCTTCCCTTCTCCCACCCCCCTCCCACCTTACCTCTCTGCTCTCCCCTTCTCCCACCTGCCACCGTGTACTAGGTTGGTAATTGTCCTCATGTCAATATTGAGTACATTGGATTCTTACTTCTCCATTCTTGTGATGCTTTACTAAGAATAATGCATTCCACTTTCATCCAGGTTAACACAAAGGATGTAAAGTCTCCATCTTTTTAATGGCTGAATAGTATTCCATGGTTTACATATACCACAGCTTGTTAATCCATTCCTGGGTTGGTGGACATTTAGGCTGTTTCCACATTTTGGTGCTTGTAAATTGAGCTGCGATAAACAGTTTAGTGCAAGTGTCCTTATGGTAAAAGGATTTTTTTCTTTCTGGGTAGATGCCCAATAATGGGATTGCCAGATCAAATGGAAGTGTAGCTTGAGTTCTCTGAGGGTTCTCCGTACCTACTTCCAAAAAGATTGTATTAGTTTGCAGTCCCATCAGCAGTGTAAAAGTGTTCCTTTCTCAATACATCCATGCCTGCAGCTGCAGTTTTGAGATTTAGTGATATGGGCCATTCTTGTTGGGGTAAGATGATATCTCAGGGTGGTTTTGATTTACATTTCTCTAATGATTAGGGACAATGAGCATTTTTTCATATGTTTGTTAGCCATTGTCTGTCTTCTTTAGGGAAGGTTCTATTCATGTCTCTTGCCCATTGATATATGGAATTGTTGACTTTTTTCATGTGGATTGATTTGAGTTCTCTATAGATCCTAGTTATCAAGCTTTTTTTTGATTCAAAAAATATCCTTTCCCATTGTGTAGGTTGTCTGTTTGGTTTTTTTGTTGTCTCCTTAGCCCTACAGAAGCTTTTCAGTTTAATGAAGTCCCACTTGTTTATTTTTGTTGTTGCAATTGCCATGGAAGCCTTCTTCATAAAGTCTTTCCCTAGGCCTATGTCTTCCAGTTGTTTTCCTATTCTTTCTTTGAGGATTTTTATTGTTTCATCCCTTAAATTTAGGTCTTTTATCCATCTTGAATCAATTTTCATGAGTAGAGAAAGGTACGGGTCCAGTTTCAGTCTTTTACATGTGGATATCCAGTTCTCCCAGCACCATTTATTGAATAGGGATTCTTTCCCCCAGTGTATGTTCTTATTTGGTGTATCAAAGATTAGGTGGCTGTAAGATGTTATTTTAATTTCCTGGTGTTCTATTCGATTCCAAATGTCTATGTCTCTATTTTTGTACCAGTACCATGCTGTCTTGACCACTATGGCCTTGTAGTACAGTCTAAAGTCTAGTATGCTGATGCCCCCAGCTTTCTTTTTATTACTAAGAACTGTCTTAGCTATATGGGTTTTTTTCTGGTTCCATACAAAACTATAGGTGAAATGCCTACATGCCTCTGGTCAAAAAATCGTTTCAGAGAGAGCAGTGAAAAGACTTTGTACAAGCATACTTGTAAGAAACTGAGGCAGAATCCCATGTGGCCAGGTTGGTTGTGAGCCTAACATGACCAAGGCTTTGGCTGGAATAGCATTGCCAGACTGTGTTAAGGAATTAAGGCTGACTTTATAAGGCCAATGAAAAAACCCTTTGGACAACTGGCCAGATACCCATCAGTAACCTCTCCTGATCTGTGGTAAGTGACGAAGGTTGCTTGCTGACAGGTCCAGGAATGGTAATGTGCTAGGGGACCTCAAGAGAAGAGGAATTTACCCAATGCGTACGGGTATCTAATGGCACAGATGAAACTTGGGCTCATGAAAGGCTTTTGAGAAGTCCAGCTTGAGAATTCCTTATAAAAGCCTCCAGAAAAAAAACCCTGACTTAAGGCCTACATGAGAGCAGAGGTTTGCACACAATTCCTGTATGCCAAGAAGTTTCTTTATGCCTTGTTTAAAGATCCAAAGTAACAGCCTCCAAATGGTAAGGCCAGCAAGGGCAGGTATTCAGTCTACCTTGTTCTTCCTTAGCCTCAGGCATCATCAGATAAGAACAAAGAAATAATGGCTAACAACATGTTCTCCATTAAGATTGGGTTATGTTGACAGGGTTATGTCAAAAGGTGTATGTTGAGTGGATTATCAGATGTCACATGATGTTTAATTGGATCAATGAGGTCATTGCTGTATGTACAAAATTCCCTATATAAGCCAACTGCAAATAAATAAGCTCGCCATTTTGCCTGAGCAAGCAGATGGTCACCTTTATTTAAAACACAATTTCAATAAGCGTGCTTATTCTCCACAACATCACTTTTCCATGAGACCCTTATGGCAACATTCTGGCGCCCGAACAGGGACTTAGGCATAGGCCTTAACGCCAACACAAACCAAATAATTATTTTTTCCAAGTCTTAAAAGTACAATGTTGGTATTTTAATAGGTATGGCATTGAATCTGTAGATGGCTTTGGGAAGTATAGACATTTTAACAAAGTTGATTCTTCCCAGCCATGAGCATGGTATATTCTTCCATTTATTAATATCGTCTGCTAATTCTTTTCTTAGGGTTTCATAATTTTCTTTATAGAGGTTTTTCACCTCTTTTGTTAGGTATATTCCTAGGTATTTCATTTTCTTTGAAGCTATGGTGGAGGGGGTTGTGTCCATAATTGACCTCTCATCTTGGCTGTTATTGGTCTATACAAAGGCTACTGACTTGTGGACATTGATTTTTATCCTGAGGCATTGCTGTATGTTTTGGATACTTCCAGGAGTCTTGTGGTTGAGTCTTTGGGGTTCTCTAGAAGGTCATACCCTCAGCAAAGAGGGAGTGTTTTACTTCCTCTGCTCCCATTTGGATGCCCTTTATTTCCTTGTTTTGCCTGATTGTGTTGGCTAGAACTTCCAGCATTATGTTGAATAGTAGTGGTGATAGAGGACAGCCTTGTCTTTTCCAGTTCTAAGTGGAAAACCTTTCAGTTTTACTCCATTCAGTAAAATATTAGCTGTGGGTTTGTCATAGATAATTTCAGAAATGTGCCACATATGCCTATACTCTTCAGTGTTCTAAGGATGCTGGATTTTATCGAATGCTTTTTCTGCATCTATTGCAGGGGTAGGGGGGGGTGTTCTGGACTGGCTTTTCATGTTGCCAGGATTTTTTCTGCTGATTCTTCTTCATGAGAGTTATCTTTTATCTGTTTCCTTGCCCTAATTTTCCTTTCACTTCCTCTTGCTCTTTAAGTTATTGTGCCTCTGACCTAAGGTTTTGATGAGTCCTTTTGGTACAGGACCAAAAGGATGAGAATATTGAAGAGCAAGAAGGGAAAAAAGATTTTAAAAAAGAGAAAAGAGAAAGAAGAGGGGATGAGTAGAAGGGAATATTGCTAAAAAGAAGAGAGGCACAGAAAGAGGGAGACAGGGGTAATAAAGGTGTGTAGTAGGGTACTTTGACCCACACCTTAAACCCCCCCAAGTTCTAGGGATGCTGGGTTCAGTGGTTTCTTTGAGGTGAGCAGCTCTTTGCCAGCCTGAGCAGACACAATACCCCACCTCCACCAAATAGAGAGGAAAAATAAAAATACTATAAATAAAATCAAAACAAACAGAAAACCTTACAGGATACAATTGTGGGAAAAACCAATTAACAGGGGCAGAAACACTATCAAAAATGAAGTTCTTATTATTAAAGAAGACAATGATGGAAAATTATATTTACATTAGAAAAATGAAGAAAGAAAAACAAAAGGTAAATCTAGGGGGAAAAGGTTGAAATTAAAAAAAAACAAATCAAGAACAAAGCAGTATATATATCTTGCTGAATATTGTTTGGGCAACAGATGATCTGGAGTTTGAGATGCTAATCACAAAGCTGATACAGCTGTATAAATGGAGACTGGAGGCCTCTGCTGACTTCTTTGCCCTCAAACCCCGCAGGGCTGCGAACCTGAGTCTCTCCCTAGCCCTGTTAAAAGACACTTTAAACCATTAACCCTGGCTAAGCAGAGGCTTTCCCAGGAAAGCACTGTCACCTCACCTGAAGTGGCTGCCTGCTTATCAGGTACGCCAAAACCAGCCTCACTGTATGCCCCTGAGGGCCAAGGCTGCAAGGCAGCTCTCCTACTGCTGAACACTGAAAGCTCCACTCTTGCCTTGTGTCTCAGTCCCAGCCTTTGGCACTGCTCACAGTCACTAGATCACTCGCCCAAGGTCTCCCAGCCCGGGCCTGGCTCTGCAATCCAGAGGGTGGAGCCTGCTGGGCAGCTCTCTGGCAATGGCTGGGCTTGGCCCACAGCTGAATAGTGATAGCTCCATTCTGGCCCAGTGGCTCAGTCCCGGACCCTGGACAATGATTAAAGTCACCAGCACTCTTGCCCAAGTTCTCCCAAGGTAATTCAACCAGATGCCCAAGTCCAAAAAAACAAAACAACCCACAGGGAAGTCCTTCCCTGTCTGCAGTCTTGCTGCTGTTATAGTTACAGCTGCAGCAGGTGCGCAGCCTCAGAGCAAACAGATGCAACCACTTGCCACTTCTCCACTGCTTTTGTCCTCCTCATAAGGTCCAGAAGTCTTTCGCTGTCTTCCTGTGTCCCCAAAGGGATGTTTCTGGTCAGAGCCCACAAGCCAGAGGTATCTGGAGTCTTCTCTCCTCAGTCTCACTATATCCGGTTACAAAGAAGCTTTTACTCTGCCGCCATCTTGCTCCTCCCCCTGGCATTTTCTGGTATAACCATAGTACCATTATCACCTCCTAATGACACTGACAATAATTCTTTGCTGTTTTCTAAAACCCAGCCCTTGATCTCATTTTCTTGATTGCTTTAGAAATGCACCTTTTTTTTTTTTTTGAGACAATCTTACTCGTCACCCTGGGTAGAGTGCCTGGCATCAGCCTAGCTTGCAGCAACCTCAAACTCTTGGGCTCAAGCGAGATCCACCTGCCCCAGCTTCCTGAATAGCTGAGACTACAGGTGTCCTCCATGACACCTGGCTGGTTTTTCTATTTTTTTAAGTAGAGTCGGGTCTCAGTCTTGCTTAGGCAGATCTTGAAGTCCTGAGCTCAAGCAGTCCTCCCAGTCCCAGCCTCCTTGAGTGCTGAGATTACAGGCGTGACCACCATGCTGGACCAGAAACATTTATTTTTACTATTGATTTGTGTGAATCCAATTCTAAACAAAGAACCACGGACGTGGTGTTTGGGTGAGTATCTGTTACCTCCTTCAATCTAGGGCAGGGGTTGACAAATTTCCTGGGAAGGGCCAGATACCAGTTCTTTTAGGCTTTGCAGGCCATGTGGTCTCGTCATAACCAATTAGCTCTGCCTGCATAAGTAGCCATATGGAAATGGCTCATATACTGAAATGAATGAGCATGGCTATGTTCCAATAGTATTTAATTTTGAAAGTTTGTTTGTTTTTTTTTTGAGAGTCTCATTCTACTGCCCTGAGTAGAATGCTGTGGCATCATAGATCCCAGCAACCTTGAACTCTTAGGCCCAGGCAATCCCTCTGCCTCAGCCTCCTGAGTAGCTGGGACTATGAGTGCCCACCACAATGTCGAACTAGTTTTTCTAATTTTAGTAGAGATGAGGTTTCACTCTTTCTCAAACTGGTCCCAAACTCCTGAGCTCAAGCATTCCACCCACCTCAACCTCCCCAAGTGCTGAGATTGTATGTGTGACCCACTGTACCCAGCCTCATTTTCAAAGTTTTTTTTCCCTTTTTTTTTTTTAAAGACAAGTCTCACTTTGTCACCATTGGTAGAAAGCAGTGGCATCATAGCTTACAGCAACCTCAAACTCTTGGGTTCAAGTGATCCTCTTGCCTCAGGCTCTCAAGTAGCTAGGACTACATACAGGTGCCTGCCACAATGCCCAGCTATTTTTAGAGACAGGGTCTCACTCTTGCTCAGGCAATCCACCCACCTGGGCCTCCTAGAGTGCTGGGATTATAGGCATGAGCCACCGCACCTGGCTCCACAGTTTTTTATTTTAAAATCCACCTGAGGGCCAGGTAGTAGCTCGTGTAATGCCAACACTCTGGGAGGCCAAGGCAGGTGTATTGCCTGAGCTCAAGAGTTCAAGACCAGCCTGAGCTAGAGTGAGATGCTGTCTGTAAAAAATAATGGGGTGTTGTGGCAGGCACCTATAGTCCCAGCTATGTGGGAGGCTGAGGCAGGAGGATCACTTGAGCCCAAAAGTTTGAGGTTGCTGTGAGCTATGACACTGAGAAAGGCAGAGTGAGACTATGTCTCAAATAAATAAATAAATAAAATCCACCTGAAGGCTGTACTAACCTGGTCCTAGTTTGCTGACCCTGCTCTAGAGCATTCCCTTGGCTTTCTTTCTTTCTTTCTTTCTTTTTTTTTTTTTTTTTTTTGAGACAGAGCCTCAAGCTGTCCCCCTGGGTAGAGTGCTGTGGCATCACAGCTCACAGCAACCTCCAACTCCTGGGCTCAAGTGAGTCTCCTGCCTCAGCCTCCCAAGTAGCTGGGACCACAG
>CAUYTI010126054.1:0-14831 GCA_963575145.1 Galago senegalensis
AACCTTTTTTTTTTTTTTTTTTTTTTTTTTTTTTTGAGACAGTCTCGCTTTGTTGTCTCTGGTAGAGTGCTGTGGTGTCATAGCTCACAATCTCAAATTCTTTGGTTCAAGTGATCCTGTTGCCTCAGTTTTTTTCATTTTTAGTGGAGACAAGTTCTCCTGCTCAGGCAGGTCTTGAACTCATTGCTCAAGTGGTGCACCTGCTTTAACCTCCCAGAGTGTGAGGACTACAGATGTGAGCCACCACACATGGCCTTTGAAACCCTTCTGAAATGCAACATATGGAAATTGATGGAGCTTCTCTGGTCAAGTAAGTCAGAAGACCCAGTTCACTACGGATTCTTCCTCCCTCTCCACTATGGTAGTACCAAAGAGGTGCTATAAGCCTTCTAGGGGAGCCTAGATTGAAAACTCTCACTTCAGGGGATCACATGAAAGTGAACTAGAAAAAAATAAGTTGTTTGGCTTGTAGAAGTGATTTTTGCACTTCCTCCAGTAGAGGGTGCTTGGTGTTTACAGTTTAAATTTTTATGGCATTTTTTTTCTTAATTATAGATTGGGAGTCCTCCTCTTGATCCTACAGAGCATTTTCTTCCTGAAGAAGAAAAACTTACTGAACAAGAGAGATCAAAAAGGTGAGTAGGCATAGATATCAGCCCTCGAAGGTATTTCCACATAGTGTAGATAAGGGGATTGTTCAAAAAGCAGTGTTTCTCCCTTGAGACACTTACATAAAGGTTACAGAATGTGGATTTTGACATGAATAAAACATCCATTTGCCACTTACTGATTACATGACCTGTTAAAATCTGAGACTCAGTTCTTTTTTCTGTCAAATACATAAAATAACCAAATCCAACTCAAAGGGTTGGTAGGAGGATCAAGATAAATATGTATGAAATGCACTTTTATAAACAATTATGCAATTATTGATTTGGTTTTTTCTTGGCAGATTTGAGAAGGTTTATACTCATAACCTGTATTATCTGGCTCAAGTCTACCAGCATATGGAAATGTTTGAAAAGGCTGCTCATTATTGCCACAGTACACTAAAACGCCAGCTTGAGCACAGTGCCTACCATCCTTTAGAGTGGGCTATTAATGCTGCCACCTTATCACAATTTTACATCAATAAGGTAAGCTTCTTGAAGTAGTTAAATAACAGAGTATGTGAGTATAAAAATAAAGCCAATAATACTTTCAAAATATCTTTTAAAAACAGGGAGCTTATATTTTATAATGTACAAATGGACAGTAAAACACAGCCCAGTTTGCCACTGTACTAAAATTTTGTAGCTTTTCATACGTGAATTCTTTTAAGTCTTAAAATACATGTTGCTAGCCCCTAAAATTACAGATTTTTTTTGTAATTTTTTTGACATAGGCATGCTGATTCAATTTATTTCAGTGAGATATTACCTTAAGTTGCAGATTTTATCTTGTAGATATAACTTTATCTTTATGTAACAGTAATCTGGTAACTCTGAGAATTTGTCTGAGGAAGTTGACTGTTAAATGTGGGCTTTGATAAAAGCACGTGATTCATTTCAGTTACTTTTCAGAATTAACTCCTCTGTAATAATTTTTCAATGTTGGAAATATCTCTGCTGAGTTCCAAAGTTCCAAATCTTTATGACATACTTCTTTTGAACTTTTATACATAGACAGTGTTTGATCTTCTTAGTTGTTTATCAGGATTGCTCAGATCATGTTGATGTACTCTTAATTGACCCATTTATTTGTTTAGTCCTTAAGAGTTTCTAAGTACAGAAACAATTTTAAGCCACCTTTCCCAACCAGACTTTCTATTAATTCTTAATAAAACATCTTGGCAATAGAAATTACTTTTATTCATATTTGTATTTCACAAGCCTCTTTGAAATTTTGGTAATTCTCTGCTTACCAGAGTTCCTTCTTTCATCTCTTTGGTTACTTGCTGCCTTATCCTTAGGCCTTTATCTTCTCTAAGCCTTTTGTTAGTGTTGGTTCTGTCAATGTGCCCTATGATTAAAGTATTGTCCCACAGAATTTCATTCAGAAAAGCTATTAGCAGGCAAGAAAGTGCTGTGGTGACTGCAGCATCGCTTCTAAGACTTTGATCTAAGATCAAGCGCGTAAGTAACGCTATTATATATAACAGAGCATTCAGTTAACTCTAATTCTCATGAATTCATTTCATTGTGGTCATCATCAAAAAGTATTATCCAGTGCCTCTGCTTGTGGCACCTTTTTTATAGCTATTGAAGGCCCCTTATTCATTCTGCTTACCAACTTTAAAATTACACATTCAGTAAGAGTTTAATTGATACTTAAAACTCCATGGACATTGGTAGTACTAAGATATCTAGATATTAATTTAAAATGTGATTAAAAATTTAAAGTTGTTAAGCATTACATTTGTGGAGCATGCAGTAATTTTCATGAGTACCTTTCCCACGCTGTACTTTTGTTTTTTACCAAAATCTGAGTTTTTATTACAACCAGCTAAGTTATATTTTATAAAAAGGAATTTGAATCATGTTTTTAAAAATGCAACTTGTCTTTTATATCATTATCATCTTCATCTGATTCCAATGATGAGGTTTTGTTACTTGGTGAGACCCTACCTGGCAGGTGCTAAAGTCCCACATTTACCAGCCACCTAGAGGGCAAAAGGTATTCACTGTTCTGGCAGTGGTTGCTCATAGGGAGACAATCTGGACAAAGCTGAAGTGATATAATGGATGAAGGGTTGCAAAGGAATAATTGAATTTCCTTTATGTAGACTGTAACTTTCTTTTGACTTACAAGATTTAACACCAATATTTTGATCTATAAATGTTGCTGGGCTAATGCTGCAAATGGTGCCCAGATATTCTCAAGATGGCTTCTGAATTTTCCATAATGGAGAGAGACATTTAATTCTGAGGTTTTTAAAGTCATAGGTAACCATTAAAAGCCTTTCAGATATTACTCATAAAATACTCTATTTAGTGAGGATGGCTTCCACCTTTAAGTTGGACTTTAACTTTGTACTTCTGCTGGGTGGTCCTGTGACTTACATGTCAAATACAAAATGTTTATATTAATGAGGAGATTGTCTCTAAGCATTTGAGATGTTCATTATGCCCAGATTTGAAATATGAAGTCTTCAAATATGTTGGTCAATTTCATAAAGTTGTCTGTAGAAATCTGTTAACTTAAAACTTGGTGGGAAACCTTATTATATGTAAATTTCAAAGATTTTAGAACAAAGGACTCTGTTCTTATCAGAGTTTATGCTTTGAACAGTAGTATGTAAACAGGATCACTAAACCTAATAAAAATTAAATCTTCAATCCTCTGACAGAATGTAATGGGTCTAAAAATTTATTGTGCATGAATTTTGGCTATTTACTGAAACTAAAGGACTCTTAGAGGAAGTTTGAGTCTAGAATTTATTGGTTATGAAACATATTTGACCTCTGTATTTATTGGTTACATGAAGGGAACTCACTTTGAATTAATAGTTGTATGTCAGGTAGTTTAGATTATTATTAAGAGTTTGGAGGCATTGCTGTTTTAATCTTTGAGGGAGCTTTTTAATCCGATAATATAAGTCTCTCATACCTTCTTAATGTCCTACCATTGTACAAGGGCCTCCTTAGTAGAGTATTTTACCTGATGTTATAGTTTTTCTGATATTGAAAAACTTCATGCAAGTATTAGTTGCAAATATATTCCTGTTGTTTATTTTCCCAACAGCTATGCTTTATGGAGGCCAGGCATTGTTTATCAGCTGCTAACGTCATTTTTGGTCAAACTGGAAAGGTATCAGCCACAGAAGACAGTAAGTTTATCTGAGCATGTTTTATTACATAGATTTTCAAAAAACTTTTTTAAAAAAATTATTTTAAACTTGGGCAGTGCCTGTGGCTCACTGAGTAGGGCACCAGCTCTATACACCGAGGCTGGTGGGTTCGAACTCAGCCCCAGCCAAAACTGCAACAAAAAAATAGCCGGGCATTCTGGCAGGTGCCTGTGGTCCCAGCTACTTAGGAGGCTGAAGCAGGAGAATCGCCTAAGCCCAAGAGCTGGAGGTTGCTGTGAGCTGTGACACCATGACCGAGGGTGACAAAATGAGACTCTGTTTCTAAAAAAAAAAAAAAAAATCATTGCTAGGGGCAGTGGCTCATGCCTGTAATCCCAGCACTGTGGGAGGCTGAGGAGGAAGGATTGCTCGAGCTCAGGTTTCAAGACTCCCCTGACTCATGAAAAAAATGGAAAAACCCAGCTAGGTGCTGCAGTGAGTGCCTGTAATCCCAGCAGCTTTGGAGGCTGAGGCAGCAGGCTACCCACAGCTGGAGTCTGAGGTTGCAGTGAGCTCTGATGCCACTGCACTCTGCTCAGGGCACAGTGTAGAACTCTGTCTCGACCAAAAATAAGAAAAAATTAAACTTTAGAAAAGTTACAAGAACAGAACAAAGAAGTACTATATGCCCTTTTCCTAAATTCACCAGCTTTTTATATTTTCCTCATTTCCAATCAAATATTTTTTTCTTCAAGCCGTTTGACAGAAGGTTATATACATTAGGTTCCTTTACCTTTTATTTATTTTTTGAGACAGAGTCATACTCTGTCACCCTGGGTAGAGTGTCATAGTATCATAGCTCCCAGAAACCTCAAACTCCTGGGCTTAAGCAGTTCTCTTACCTCAGCCTCCTGAGTAGGTGGGACTACAGGCACCTGCCACAATGCCCGGCTTTTTTTTTATTTGGAGACTCACCACATTTCTCCCTCAGTAGTGTGCTGTGGTGCACAGCTCACAGCAACCTGCAACTCTTGGGCTTAAGTGATTCTCTTGCCTTTGCCTCCCAAGTAGCTGGGACTACAGGTGCCCACCACAACACCCAGCTTTTTTTTGTTGTTGTTGTTGCAGTGGTCATTGTCACTTTAGCTGGCCTAGGCTGGGTTTGAACCCACCAGGCTCGGTGTAGGTACCTGCTGCCATAACCACTGTGCTACAAGCACTAATCCTCCTTAATATCTTTTTTAGCATTTTTCCCCCAGTACTGGATTATGCAGTTCAAGATTGTGTATTGCATTCAATTGTCATATCTCATTAGTCTTCTTTCATCTGGAATAGTTCTTTAGCCTTTTTTCCCCTTCTATTACATAGCATTTTTTAAGAATACAGGCCAGTTATTTCATAGAATTTCCATCACTTGGGGTTTGTCTGATGTTTCCTTATGCCAAGATTTATATCAATTTTTTTTTTTTTGAGAGAGAGTCTCAAGCTGTCGCTCTGAGTAGAGTGCTGTGGTATCACAGCTCACAGCAACCTCAAACTCTTGGGCTTAAGCAATTCTCTTGCCTCAGCCTCCCAAGTAGGTAGGACTGTAGGTGCCCACCACAACACCTGGCTATATTTTTGTCGAAGTTGTCATTGTTGTTTTAGCAGGCCTGGGCTGGGTTTGAACCCACCACCCTCAATGTATGTGGCGGGTGCTGTCACCACTGTGCTACAGGTACCGCATGTATCGAATATTTTTGGAGAACTGCATGCATAAGTGATACATTACAACATTTATTTTTAATTATAATGCTTATTTAATCTTTAAAAAAATTACAGTTAACATGTATATCTGAGTCATTTAACAGATTTTATAGTAAGTTCATAATTTTTTTTAACATTGTCATGGCTTTATTCAATGTGCAGTTGAATGAAAGTTTTAACTTTAAAGTTATTAAGGAGTGATTCTTTTCTTTTTTTTCTTTTTTGTTGAGACAGAATCTTACCCTATGCCCTGAGCAGAGTGCATTGATGTCATAGCTCACTGCAATCATCCCACTGCCTCAGTTTCTAGAAGCTTCTGGGATTACAGGCACTCACTGCAGCACCTGGCTGGGTTTTTTTTTTTAAATGAGTTGGGATCTCACTCTCGTTCAGGCAACTTGAACTCCTGAACTCAAGCAATTCTCCCTCCTAAGCTTCCCAGAGTGCTGGGATTACAGGTGGGAGCCACTGCGCCTGGCTTTTTTTTTTTTTTTTGAGACAGAGTCTTTCTCTATTGTCATAGGCTAGAGTGGCCTGGAGTCATAGCTCATCGAACCCTCAAACTCCTGGGCTTAAGAGATCTTCTGGCCTGAGCTGCCAGAGTAGCTGGGACTACAGGCAACCACTATAATGCATGGCTAATTTTTCTATTTTTAGTAGAGACAGGGTCTCACTCTTATTTGGGACTACAGGTGCCCACCACAATGCCCGACTATTTTTTGGTTATAGTTGTCATTGTTGTTTGGTATACCCAGGCTGGATTCGAGCCTACCAACTCTGGTGTATGTGGCTGGCGCTTTAGCTGCTTGAGCTACAGGCACTGAGCCTAAAGAGAGATTCTTAAGGAACGTATTAAAACATTATATACATACTGCCATACAAAGAACATTAAAGTAGGAACAAAAGGTTCTACCAAGTATAAAACCTACCTTTATTTGAATGAAAATAATACCCACAAAGCTAAATAAGTCTTAAAAGGTATCAGGAGAGCCGGGCATTATGGCAGGCACCTGTAGTCCCAGCTACTTGGGAGACTGAGGCAAGAGAATTGCTTGAGTCCAAGAGTTTGAGGTTGCTGTGAGCTGTGATGCAATGGCCCTCTACTGAGGGTGACACAGTGAGACTGTCTCAAAAAAAAAAAAATATCAGGAGACTCTAAGTGTTGTTTTCAAACCAAAGAACTCTAATTTTGATTGTATAAGAAGATGATTGATAAGAAAGTTAATATATAGATTTTATCTTACAAATAAGCATTTTAGATACAGAGTAAGAAACTCAGCACTTCTGAGAGATAACATGTCTACTAGCAAGTCAGGAAAGCCAGGATATACTCATCAGCACCACACAACCTTCAGTCTGGAGCAACTGGTAGAATTGTGAGCAGAGTTTACAAAGACCATGTACCCAGACTGTGCTACCATAATGAACCTGGGCTTCAGAATCCAACCTTAATGGATCAGTAATAATACTTGGTTCAGCTTGGCGACCGTAGCACAGTGGTTATGGCGCCAGCCACATACACTGAAGTTGGTGGGTTCAAACCCAGCTTGAGCCAGCTAACCAACAATGACAACTACTACAACAACAACAACAAAATAGCCAAGCGTTGTGGCAGGCACCCGTAGCTACTTGGGAGGCTGAGGCAAACCCCAAGAGTTTGAGGTTGCTGTGAGCTGTGATGCCATGGCATTCTACTGAGGGTGACAAATGAGACTGTCTCAAAAAATAGATAAATAATAATGACTTGGTTCAGGAAACAGAGTGTCAGATGGAGGAAGGAGCAGTGGAAGCAGGAACACCCTGCCAAGTATGACACCAGGAGCATCAAGACCAGACTACTACTACGACTACCAGACCCCCTTACTCATAAGTGCTAAAAACACTCATCCAGTCATCCAGTGAGTCCTGGAATTTCAGATGCATCTGTCCACATGAGCTTTCTGGTATTGAGAAGCTTGTATGGTGCTTCTGTGTGGGATTCATCAGGGGACTCTCAGCCTCTTGCAGTTCAACAGATAGGTCTGGGTGATTCTAATTCCTTGAGCCTCTAGTCCCTATGAAATAGATGAATTTGTAAAGTTGTGTGATGTCCCTGGTGAAGAAGATCTAGCATGCTAGATCAATGCCTTTTCCAGTGTGCCGTGATTGAGGGGCTACAGCTATCACTGATCTTGAGTTTAACTCTTAACCATATCTACAGCTCCTAAAACCTGTGTTCCAAATCCTGACCAACCGAGAGACATTTCCAAAGACCTTGGACTGTCAGTCTAAACAGATCAGAATCAAGGATGTATCTTTTTCTATAAGAGAAAAAAAAAAGAAAAGAAGTCCCCTTTCATCATTGGCTACATATTCTGTGTTCATTGGCGTGCCTCCTCACCCATATTTCAGAAAGACAGCAGCCTGGCCTGTCCCCATGTTGTTCCCTTTGCACTAGATGGGAGCAGTGCAGCTGGAGCTGGGCAGTGCCACCCTGCCGACTCCTGCCTGCCAGGTCCATGGTCCTCTTTCTGTCCTCATTGCACTCAGACATGTCATCCTAGAGGTCCAAGAGCATCCTCCACATGTGGCCACGAGCCTGAAGAAACTTGCCATTCTCCTGTAACAGCGGTTCTCAACCTGTGGGTCACGACCCCTTTGGGGGTCAAACGACCCTTTCACAGGGTCGCCTAAGACCATCCTGCATATCAGATATTTACATTAGGATTCATAACAAAAGCAAAATTATAAAGTAGGAATGAAAATAATTTTATGGTTGAGGGGTCACCACAACATGAGGAACTGTATTAAAGGGCTGTGGCGTTAAGAAGGTTGAGAACCACTATCCTATAAGGAGTCTGGCACTGTGACGAAACACTTTCCTTCAGCGTCTAAGTGAGTCTTCTCAACAACCACAGGAGATAATGATGTTTGAATTGAGTGATTAATCTCAAAGCTCTTGAGATTAATAATGGCAGGAAAATCAGTTTTTAAAGTAATTTTCCTTGGGGATGGTGGAATTAGGAAAAGTTCTCTTATGAACAGATATGCATATCCATACAATAGGTGTGAAATTTTTAAAGATTTGGAGGTGGATGGACATTTGGTTACCATGCCAATTTGGGACACAGCTGGTAAAGAGCAATTTTGAAGCCTGAGCATATCATTTTACAGAGGTTCTGATCTGACTGTTGGCCTGCTTACTTTTAGTGTTGATGATTCACAAAACTTCCAGAACTGGAGTAACTGGAAGAAAGAGTTCATGTATTATGGGGACATGAAAAAGCCCAAAACTTTCCTTTTGTGGTTTTGGGTAACAGGATTGACATAAGTGAACAGCAGGTGACTATGGAAGCCCAGACCTGGAGCAGGGATAACTTTGACTATCCTTACTTTGAAACAAGTGCAAAAGATGCTACAAATGTTGCAGCATCCTTTGAGGAAGCAGTTCAGAGAGTTCTTACTTATGGAGATAGGTCAGATGACTTGATTTAGACGCCATCAATCTTCACTGAAAGCCCAAGCCCAGTTCATCTTGTTGAGTATAAGAGAGATTGTTCATACATTTCATCGGACTCACATATATACACAAAATAAACCCCAGGGAACAGAGGATTAGCATTTGCTGCAGTGTATCATCTACTAATAAAAGTAAACTAATGATCCTCCCTCCCTCCCTCTCTCCCTCCTTTCCTCCTTCCCTTCTTCCTTAGCACTCTCTCCCCCTGTCTCCCCATCTCTGCCTTTCTCCCTCCTTCCTTCCTTTAAATAAAATAAAAAGTGAACTAATGCATATTACTGCTTCATTAGTTGGTGAGGGAAGGGATGCCTCCACTCACTGAGGAGTCTATTTACTCAGTAATGGCACCTTACATTTCTAAATTGTCATGATTGTCTAATAACGTTTCTTTGAATATGTAAGTTACAGAGCCAATAAATGAGATATCCAAGACTTAATTATAATTAAAACAAAACTTGACTATTAAAAATATTTTATAATCTGGCATTGTGTGTAAACAATGAGAATTCTTAGGGACTAGAACAAGCCATTCAGTTTTTTTTTGCTGTTGTTTTTTTTTTTTTTTTGAGACAGAGCCTCAAGCTGTCCCCCTGGGTAGAGTGCCGTGGCATTACAGCTCACAGCAACCTCCTACTCCTGGGCTCAAGCCAATCTCTTGCCTCCGCCTCCCAAGTAGCTGGGACCACAGGCGTCCGCCACAACGCCCGGCTATTTTTTTTTTTTTTTTTTTTGGTTGCAGCTGTCGTTGTTTGGCAGGTTCGGGCTGAGGATTCAAACCCGCCACCTTAGGTGTACGTGGCTGGTGCCTTAGCCGGTTGAGCTATAGGTGCCGAGCCAACCATTCAGTTTTTAAAATCAGAAGAAAAGTATTAGTCTTTTGGAGATTCCCAACCCCCTATTAAACTGAAGTGTGTTATTTCAGTTGGTTGTGCAACTTTTTTAGTTTCTCCACAAATAGCTCATAATTTTTACTTTAAAACACCAACTCACACATTTTAAACTAAAAAAGCCATAGCAGCAGTACTATACTCAGTAATTTAAATATGTCCCAATATAGAAGCTTAATTTCATTAACTTGCTGACACTTTTTAAAATTTACAAATATCAAAACAAAGGAAAAAATTTTAGATAGGCAGGATTAAAAAGCAATTGATCTGAACATGGAATCTCCATGACAAAAAGGGAGATGTAGTAATCTACTCCTTATATTTTATTTAGAAGCCATAAAAGAAAACTCACTTACCCAAATACTTTTCTATTTTTAATAGACATCCACTTGAAACCATAAGTTTAATACCAATTTAGTTTTTTTTTTTTTTTTTTTTGAGACAGAGCCTCAAGCTGTCCCCCTGGGTAGAGTGCCGTGGCATCACAGCTCACAGCAATCTCCAACTCCTGGGCTCAAGTGAGTCCCCTGCCTCCGCCTCCCAAGTAGCTGGGACCACAGGCGCCTGCCACAATGCCCGGCTATTTTTTGGTTGCAGCTGTCACTGTTGTTTGGCGGGTCTGGGCTGGGGATTCAAACCTGCCACCTTAGGTGTACGTGGCTGGCTCCTTAGCCGGTTGAGCTATAGGCACCGAGCCACCGATTTAGTTTCATGTATTTTTCTACTGCCTAGTATATTCCAAGTAAATGCTATAGCTAGTAATTAAATTCTTTAAAACTGTAGGAATTCAACTAGGAAAATTAGAAATACTTCGCAGAGTGATAGCCCAATCACCTAAGGAGATCAACTTAAAAATTTTTTTGGAGTCTCACTTTGTCTCACTAGGTAGAGTGCTGTGGCGTCATAGCTCACAGCAACCTCAAACTCTTGGGCTCAAGTGATTCTCTTGCCTCAACCTCCCGAGTAGCTGGGACTATAGGTGCCACTGCAATGCCCATCTATTTTTAGAGACGAGGCCTCCCTCTGGCTGTGGCTGGTCTCAGACCTATGACCTCAGGCAATCCACCTGCCTTGGCCTCCCAGAGTGCTAGATTACAGGTGTGAGCCACTATGCTTGGTCCAACTTAAAACTTTGACTTGAGGCACGGTGCCTCTAGCTCAAGCAGCTGAGACGCCAGCCATGTACACCAAAGCTGGCAGGTTTGAATCTAGCCCAGGCCTGCCAAACAACAATGACAACTGCAACCAAAAAATAGCCAGGTGTTGGGGGGGGCGCCTGTAGTCTCAGGAGGCTGAGGCAGGAGAATCGCTTGAGCCCAGGAGTTGGAGGTCACTGTTAGTTGTGATCACAGGGCATTCTTCCCAGGGTGACAGCTTGAGGCTCTGTCTCAAAACAAAAACAAAAACAAAACTTTGACTTGAATGTCTTAGCCATTGTTCTAACTTTTGAGGAACACTAATGCTGTTTTCAAAAACCTCCTGTGCATTATTTCTTTTTTTGTAGAGACAGTTTCACTTTATTGCCCACAGTAGAGTGCTGTGGCATCACACAGCTCACAGCAACCTCCAACTCTTGGGTTTAGGCAATTCTCTTGCCTCAGCCAACTGAGTAGCTGGGACTACAGGCACCAGCCACAATGCCTGACTATTTTTTGTTGCAGTTTGACCGGAGCCGTGTTTGAACCCACCACCCTCGGTATATGGGGCCGGCACCCTGCCCACTGAGCCGCTTACCTTCTTTTCTCTTTTCATCCTACTAATACAGCCTTAGATGATGATAACCAAGAGAGACTTAAAATAAGTATTTCTTGTTGCATAAAACTGTATTGATATTTATAGCTCAGAGACTAGTTGCTGTCACTTCGCCTATTTAAAACTCAAATGGTGGCTTGGCACCTGTGGCTCAAGTGGCTAAGGCGCCAGCCACACACACCTAAGGTAGTGGGTTCAAATCCTGCCCGGGCCCACCAAACAATGATGGCTGCAACCAAAAAATAGCTGGGCGTTGTGGTGGGCACCTGTGGTCACAGTTACTTGGGAGGCTGAGGCAGGAGACTCACTTGAGCCCAGGAGTTGGAGGTTGCTGTGAGTTGTGATGCCATGGGACTCTACCGAGGGGGACAGCTTGAGGCTCTGTCTCAAAAAAAAAACAAAAAACAACCCTCAAATGGTGGGTGTGCCTGTGGCTCAGTGGGTAGGGTGCCAGCCCCATATGCTGAGGGTGGTAGGTTTGAAGCCAGCCCTGGCCAGCTAAAACAGCAGTGGCAACTGCAACAAAAAATAGGCAGGTGTGGCGGGCGCCTGTGGTCTCAACTACTTGGGAGGCTAAGGCAAGAGAATCACTTAAGCCCAAGAGGTGGAGTTGCTGTGAGCTGTGACACCATAGCACTCTACCAAGGGTGACAAAGTAAGACTCTGTCTCAAAAAACAAAACTCAGGGAGGTGCCTGTGGCTCAAGGAGTAGGGTGCTGCCCCATATACCGGAGGTGGTGGGTTCAAACCCAGCCCCGGCCAAAAACTGGAAAAAAAAAAAAATAGCTGGGTGTCGTGGTGGGCACCTGTATTCCCAGCTACTTGAGAGGCTGAGGCAATAGAATTGCTTGAGCCCAAGAGTTAGAGGTTGCTGTGAGCTATGATGCCACAGCAGTTCACCAAGGGTGGAAAAAAAAAAAAAAAACAACTCAGTTCTGAAAAGGTGGTTGAGGTGTAAGACTAAAGGTTTTTCTAGGTATCCATGGTTTTCGAACTTTCTTCTGAGATAGAGGGAAGTGAGTGAAACAAGAAGGGAAGGCAATCATAAAAGAATTGCTGAGAAGAAAAAGAATCACATTCATTCAGTGGCTACTCAGGGACTGAAGTTCATCATTTCCTTTATCCTCTGTTTGATTCTCTAACTCACTGCTGAACAGTCTCTAAGACATTTTAGATTTGGGAACATCATGTTTTCATGTTTTTACAAATGAACACTCTAATTGTGGATCCTAAGAGTGCAAACACTCTGAAGAGTTAAGAGTGTACATTATCACATTAAATAGTTGGGTTTTCACTTTATTTTCTGTGTCGAATTATAGATTCATTGAAGCCTAAAAAGTACTTATCTCCAGTGGCGCCTGTGGCTCAGTGATTAGGGTGCCAGCCCCATATACCGAGGGTGGCTGGTTCAGACACAGCCCTGGCCAAACTGCAACAACAACAAAATATCTGGGTGTTGTGGCGTGTGCCTGTAGTCCCAGCTACTCGGGAGGCTGAGGCAAGAGAATCACCTAAGCCCAGGAGTTTGAGGTTGCTGTGAGCTGTGACACCACGGCATTGTACCAAAGGTGATAAAGTAAGACTCTGTCTCTAAAAAAAAAAGTACTTGGCTCAAAAAAAAAAATTAATGCAGGTCTGTAATCCTAGCACACTCTGGGAGGCTGAGATGGAATAGGAACCACCAGAGCTCAGGAGTTCAAGATCAGCCTAAAAACTAGCCAGGCATGGTTACACACCTTTAGTTCCAGCTACTTGAGAGGCTTAGGGAAGAGAATTACTTGAGCCCAAGAGTTTGAGTTTGCTGTGAGCTATGACATGACAGTGCTCTATCCAAGGCAACAGAGTAAAACTCTAACAACAACAAAAAAAAATGAAAATTAAATCTGTGCTACAGAAAGCTGAAAAAAAATGACAATATTCAATATTTTCTTTTTTTTTTTTAGAGACAGAGTCTCATTTTGTCGCCCTTGGTAGAGTGCTGTGACATCACAGTTCACAGCAACCTCCAGCTCTTGGGCTTAGGCGATTCTCTTGCCTCAGCCCCCTGAGTAGCTGGGACTACAGGTGCCTGCCACAACGCCCAGCTATTAACGTCCAGTATTTTCAAAGTGCTTTCATTAAGCCTCTCCATGAATTGTTGGAGTATTGGTTGAAAATAATTTGGCAGCATGTTGCAAGAACATTTAAAATTATGTAAACTCTTTTACCCAGTAAATTCTGCTAGGAATCTGTTCAAAGGAAATGATCCAAAATCTAAACAAATTTATGCACAGATATCTTCATGTTTAGAGTTTATTTTTATTAATTTATTTTTAGAGACAGAGTGTCACTTTATCACCCTTGGTAGAATGCTATGGTGTCACAGCTCACAGCAACCTCCAACTCTTGGACTTAGGCAATTCTCTTGCCTTAGCCTCCCAAGTAGCTGGGACTACAGGTACCTGCCACAATGTCCAGCTATTATTTTTTGTTGCAGTTTGGCGAGGGCCAAGTTCAAACCTGCTGTCCTTGGTATATGGAGTTGGCATCCTACCCACTGAGCCACAGGCACCGCCCAGAGTTTGTTTATTTTTATTATTATTTTTTTTTTTTGGAGACAAAGTCTCACTGTGTCACCCTTGGTATAGTGCTATGGCATCACAGCTCACAGCAAACTCCAACTCTTGGGCTTAGGTGATTCTCTTGTCTCAGCCTCCCAAGTAGGTGGGACTACAGGCGCCTGCCACAACACCCGGCTTTTTTTTGTTGCAGTTGCCATTGCTATTTTTGCTGGTCAGGGCCAGCTGTTTTTTGGTTGTAGTTGTCATTGTTGTTTGGTGGGCCCAGGCTGGATTCAAACGCGCCAACTCCAGTGTATGTGGCTGGCACCTTAGCCACTTGAGCTATAGGCACCGAGCTGAGTTTGTTTTCTTTTAAACTTCCAATTTTTTGGCTCAGTGCCTGTGGCTCAAGCGGCTAAGGCGCCAGCCACATACACCTAAGGTGGTGGGTTGGAATCCCCAGCCCGGCCCGCCAAACAACAATGATGGCTGCAACCAAAAAATGGCTGGGCGTTGTGGCGGGCACCTGTAGTCCCAGCTACTTGAGAGGCTGAGGCAGGAGACTCGCTTGAGCCCAGGAGTTGGAGGTTGCTGTGAGCTGTGATGCCATGGCACTCTACCCAGGGGGATAGCTTGAG
>CAUYTI010126057.1:0-26538 GCA_963575145.1 Galago senegalensis
ACAGCAACCTCCAACTCCTGGGCTCAAGCGAGTCTCCTGCCTCAGCCTCCCAAGTAGCTGGGACCACAGGCGCCCACCACAACGCCTGGCTATTTTTTTTGGTTGCAGCCGTCATTGTTGTTTGGCGGCCTGGGCTGGATTGGAACCCGCCACCTTAGGTGTATGTGGCTGGTGCCTTAGCCGCTTGAGCCACAGGCACTGAGCCAAAGATATTTCTAACTGTGAAAAAATATTACAGGCCACATGTTTTCTAAAAGGTGTTAGAATCTTACAGTTGGATATAAGAAGGTCTATACCCATTCATTCATTCATTCATTTGCTTTAAAACTATTTTTTTAGCATGTTCTGTGTGTAAGATATTCTGCTAGATCGTGGGGATATTACAGAGAACAAGAAATAGAATCCCTCCCCTCATGAAGGGTTCCTGAGGGGAAAATGTAAAAATCTTGAAGGTTCTAATAAATTTTGACTGTGGGCCCACAGAGCATTATGTAGCTACTGTGCAGATCTAGTCAGCTGCTGTTCTAACCATCTGCCTACCACGTCCCCAAATCCTAACCTTCCACCTCTGGATTTTGTTGCCTAATTCTCTCATTGATCCAGAACTTGCTATTTTAAGTTGAAGACAGCAGTCAGGAGAACCATAAGGTTTTTTCTTCCTTCTTTAAGATTGACAAGTTGTATTTTCAGCAGCAAAACAAATATCGACTTCTGGCTGACTTTATAGACTGCATATCATCTGCTTTGTCATTATTGAAAATACCTGCAAGATTTGTGTAATAGTATGATTGTGAGTTGTGGCTTTTGGTGGTAATAAGAGATTTTGTCTCTTCTTAACAAAGAAGATATCTAAGAAGTAATTGAGAATAGATGTGTTGAGGCTGTCATGTAGGTGTCATCCAAAGTTGATGTATTTTATTTCCATATTTAACTTTTTTTTTTGAAACAGAATCTCATTCTGCTGCCCAGGCTAGAGTGTTGTGGCATAGTCTAGCTCACAGCAACTTCAAAATCATGAGTCCAAGCGATGTTCCTACTTCAGCCTCCCGAGTAGCTGGAACTATGACTACCCACCACAATGCTCTGCTAATTTTTCTAAATTTTTTAAAATAGAGACAAGGTCTTACTCTTGTTCAGGTTGGTCTTGAACTCCTAAATTCAAGCAATCCTTCCTCCTCAGCTTTCCAGCTGCTAGGATTATAGGAATGAGCCACTGTGCTCGGACTAGGATATTTAACTTTAATTCTCCATTTGTACTATTAGAGCAAATTGAAATCAAGAACATTTCTCAGGTGGCACTTCAACCCAAACCCAGGTTCATATATTTTTATAATGATAATTCCATAGTACCTTTTGAATAATCAAAAAACCCAAACGATATTCAGCACAATTTTTATATTTATCTTATTCCAATTATTTAGAAACTGATAATCCCAGTATTATACAAAATCAGTGGCATCTCTCTGTTAACCAGATGAATGATTCAAACCAGAATACCTTACTTTGAAAGGTTACAATTCATGTACTCTATTTTGTTTGATTAATTAATTAATTAATTTAGATAGGGTCTCACCTTTGTTGCTTGGGTTAGAGTTCAGTATCGAGATCATAGCTCATTGCAACCTCATCCTGGGCTCAAGCAATCCTCCTGCCTCAGCCTCCAGAGTAGCTGGAACTATAGGTGTGTGCTACTATGCTTGGTTAGTTTTTTAAATTTTTTGATCAGATGAGTGTCAAACTCCTGACCTCAAGCGATCCTCACACTTTGGCTTTCCAAACTTCTAGGATTACACGTGTGAGCCCCTGTGCCTGGCCCTTTTTATTTTAATCATATTCTAATTAGTCACCCTCGTAAGAAGAAAGACCGATTTGATTCTCCAAGTGACTTCATAATGAATTAATTTTAAGTGACACTGAACTTAAATGATAGCTTAGTAATTTCCTAAACAAGTACATTTTGTTCAGTAAAGGAAGTGAGTGAGAAGGTTAGTTTCTTTGTGTTCGTACGAATTCACTAATGTATAAATGTTATAATTAAGGGCACTAATGGAGCTTATTGCTTCACCCAAGACACAGATCAAAATATGTGACAGAATCTAGCCTAAACACCTATTACCGTTTGATCTAATCTCACACATTTTCTCTGCCTTCTCTCACCAAAGTCGTGACCCCTTTGATGATCTGAATGTAAGGCACGTCCTGCTTTCCACTTTGAGAGAGACTCAGAAGATCTAGCTTAGTTCATCCGATGAGGAAGTGTGTTTAAAGACACAGATGGAGTCCCAGAAGCAATGGTCCAAAGCCAGAGTGCTTGATGAGACATCAAGAAACTTTGGGTCAGGGTGGCGCCTGTGGCTCAAAGGAGTGGGGCGCCGGCCCCACATACTGGAGGTGGCGGGTTGAAACCTGACCCCACCAAAAACTGCAAAAAAAAAAGAAACTTTGGGTCAGAAGCTCTTTTATCTTACATCTGCCTCATAGAGCGGAAAATAAATTGGAATTGAGCCACACAGCACAACACTGCAGTCGTTTTTGCAATGGTTTCACCATAGAACAGGAGCTGAAACATTTCTTCTTGTATCTTGCCGTCTTTGTGACGGTGGTTTCACTTCTAAGTCTCACTGCCAAGCACGCACCATCATTTCCACCCACGGAAAGCTCAGGGGTCAGACTTGCAGGGCCAGAGGACAGCAGGAAATGGATGGCTTAGACTATTTTCTGCCTGTGAGTCTCACAGAGATGCTAATGTGAAGCTGGAGATATGAACACAAGCTCCACGTCAGCCAGCAAGGGTTCCGTAAACACAGGATTACATCCACCACAGGGAAAAGCTGAATATCTTGTTGTAAAACTCGGCTCCTAGCAACACATATTTTGCAATTATTGCACATAGAGGACCAAGGGCAAACAATAGAAAAATGTGCCTTCCTTTCCTTAAATCGAACCGTCTTCTTAAGGATGCCGAGCAGGGGACTGAGGCCCGTGGATAATTAGGGAACACCTGTTAGCAGAGCTGCCTGCAAGCATCGAAGGGTTCCAGCCAGCAGGTTGTCAGAGCAGCAGGCGAGGGGACACAGAGCCTCATCCAGCAGGAGACTTGCCACCGGGGCCGGGACGCATTTACCTGGCTGGCGCTCTCTGCCCCGACCCCCACTTCTCTGCTGTGCTCTGCTCAACTCTACTCACAGCCTCACCCCTTTCTGACCCCGTTCTGAATTTGACTCTTTCGTGGGAAACTCACCACTTTCAGTGTCACTGACTGTGCCCCCTGGTTGTGCCCCCCCCCCGGTTGTGCCCCTGCACTCTCCCAGCTCTTCCTCACCCTGGGACCCGGTACTTTCCTACCTGATTTGGTTTAGACGCTCTTGGCCTTGGGTAGTATTCAGATTTCTTTCTTTCTTTTTTTTATTAAATCATAGCTGTGTACATTAATGCAATCATGGCGTACAGTGTGGTGTTTTCATATACAATTTGAAATATTTTCATCAAACTGGTTAACTTAGCCTTCATGTCATTTTCCATGTTATTGTGTTAAGACGTTTATATTCTACTTTTAGAAAGATTCACTTGTACCCTTGTGAGATAAACCATAGAGGTGATCCCTTCACCCTCCCTCCACCCATCCTCCCCTCCCCTCTCCCTCCTCCTCCCCATATTCTTAGGCTATAATTAGGTTATAGCTTTCCTATGAAAGCTATAAATTAGTTTCATATTAGGGCTGTGTACATTGGATACTTTGTCTTCCATTCTTGAGATACTTTGAAAACTTCTAATTTTTACTCTTAAATTGGACAGTGTTTCAAACAGAATCAGCATTTTTATCAGAGGACCCTGGGAAGTCCCATCCTCCCCACCCTCACCCCCACTTGAGGCCTCATTTTAATTTTTTTTCCCACACAAAGGGCTCATCTATTCGTAATAGGATATTAGATGGCGCTGTGTGGTCACGGAGATAGATACCTTTCCTCATCTCGAATTTACCAAGGTGCTAAATAGTCTGCGTGAGGAAGTTTCAGGAAAATAATTTTATGTCTCCATTATAAGCATGATGAAAATCAGAGTTTTTCGATGGCCAGATTTTTACTTAGACCCCAAACATTCATTCTATGTCCCTCTCCACTAAAGGAGTGAATGGGTGTGGGAAGGTGGGGAGACGGGACCCAGGGACTCCCAGTGGAACTTTCTTAGGGTTTCTTTGTGAAAACTATGAGGTGAAGTTTTTGTCCCCAGAAGAAGGACAGGTTCATTAAGCTACTGCTTAGAAAAAAAAAGTAATATAGAAACCTTAAAATCATGCAATAATGGTTGCTCACGGGACCACGTCAAGCCCGTGGGCAAATCCCAGCCCAGGGCTCTGTACCCTGAGGTTGCCCGAGAAGGAGGCAACTGACCTCTGGTGTTTGTTTTGCAACTAACAAAGAACAAGAGGGAACTTTTCTGAAATATTTGCTTCCGGGTGCAATGATGAAGCCTCTGCTGGTTCCTTTTAGAAAACTTGTTAAATTTGAGAGCAGAGAAATCTTGCCATTTGATGGTAAGAAAGCGAGGGGAGACTTTTATAAGGTCAAGTATAAGCAAGGCTGACTTTCTGCACCCCTTGCAGGAGAGGGCAGCTGCTCCGGCCGGTGTGGCACTGTCTGTTCTAACTGCCAGTTAAACCAGCGCCTCCCCAGCTGCCAGGCCAGGCAAAGAGTGAGCCTGTGAGGCTGGGAAGGACTTGAGCACTGTACACCAGGCGGGGATTTCATGGCAAATAGGCTTGATTTGTTTCTTTCCCAGAAAAAGATTTCACTAGAAGAGACGGTTTTCAAGGTGAGTTAGGAAAAAGTGTTTTAATGGACAATGAGGAAGATAAAGTTAGATTAAATCGCCAAGAACAGTTAAGGAATAGTGGGGGGAAAAAGGAGTCGAATTGTACCTGGGCAGTTAAGCCTCCTTTTAGAATGTGGCATTCTTTAGCCCGGCTACGTTGAACAGCTCTAGTGATAAAAAGAATTCCTGAGTGCAAGAGCATGTTGGCATGTTCGTGTTGGGTGAAACACACCTACAGGAAGTCTTCTGCTCAGATCATGGGGTGACCTGATTTCTGGCAATACGCAAAGGAGGAAATAGCTTCTTCAATTCCAAACCACTCTGATGATTAGAGGATAAAGTCACAGATCCAGAACTTAAACTTCTTGCCCTCCTGAAGACTAACAGGATGTCTAGCATTAAAGTCATAAGAGTAATGAAATATGAGACATTTTCTCAAGGCTGCAGCTGGGCCCCCTGCCCTTGACCTGGGGGCATGAGAGTCTGGTCCTGCTCTGCAGCCCTGGCACCGCCTGGGTAGGTTTTTAGAGTGTGGGGTGGCAGAAGTAAGCACAGCTTCCGGGAAGTGCTTCTGAAGTTGGTGTGTGGTTTGAGCGTCGAGGACGCCCACACAGAAAGAAGGGGGAGCTCATTAGAAATGGGGCATATTCCCAAAAGTTTCAAGGCAGCTTTGCTGTTTTCATCTTGGGACGTAAGTTAATGCAGTTTTCCAACCAGCTGCACTGTACAACCCAAACCCGGCCTTTCAAGGACTCGGGGTCCATATAGACAATAGACAACTGTACCTCAGGAGATACCATGAGGTAAGAGACCTCATTTATAAAAAAATTGGAAGAACATCTAACCATCTCTGAAGCACTGATGTGAAAATCCCAGCATAATGTTATGTTGCTTTCTTTTTTTTCTATTCCTATTTGGATAGACGCCAGGGAGTCGTGGAAAGAGCATAGTCCTACTTTATACTCTAGAGACTTGAGCCCAGAAGACAAATAGTCCCTAACACAGGACCATGTCTTTAGGGCAGCCTATGGGATTGAGGTCATTTGTCACCAAAGAGACTGGAGAGGCAGAATGGGCTGCCTCACTTTTGAACGTAAAGCAAATGTCTCCGCTGTGTTGTATAAATGTGCACATCTGGGGTCCCCGACATGTTCTTGTTTCTGGGTGTATCTGTATGAAGTTGTGATTTTTATGCATACCTCTCTACTTAAGAAAATAGTGAATGCAACTCGAGATGGGAAGTCCCCAAATCTTGGGCTCTGTTTCCATCAAGTTGACTTTGGGGAATGACCTTGTCCTTGACATTGACTCACGCTATTTGCCGGCTGCTCCAGTGTGTTATGAGTAAAGGCTAATAAAGCATAATCACAACGTCCTAAAAATGTCAGGTTGATGCCTCCTGGGCCTCCCGTAACTATTCTCATCTGCAAAATGGAGCTGGTAACTGTGCACCCTGCCTTCCCCGCACAGATGTTAGGAAGCTGGGCTGAAGAACATCTGTAAAGCAGTTTTGGACCCTGGAACGTGGGAACAATAAATGACCATCACAGCTATTTATCATGCAGGAGGAGATGACGATATATTCTATATTTCAAACCCCACTTCTCTCATCTTCTTGAAAGTAGTTTCGCTCGAGATTGAGACCACCAGTTAAGGAGGTCAGAGAGTACAAAACAGAATAGGGAGGGGATTATGACCTAGAACTACGCCATCTTGGGCTGAAAATGGACTCTCTGAAAGGACAGGGCGATGCATATTCATGAGCTCATCAGGTAGCTTGTAAAGAGGCAGAGAGCACCATCGTCTGATGCAGGATCAAGTGAGTCATGGGAGGTGCCAAGAATTGGGGGACCTGATACGGCAGCAACTCACGTCAGTGGGACTGGGTGGCTGCTTTGGTGCTGTTAGTAGGTCAAGGATGAATTAGCAAGGAAGGCCTTAAGAAAAGGGAAATTATGTCCTGAGTAAATATCACAAAACTCAACAAAGGTTAAGTCCTAGAGGATCATGGAAAAATATCTGTGTCTACCCACTGGCTAATCTTTTGACTAAACACTTCTGCACATGTGTGCATGAGCGCGTGGCTGTCCAAAGAGAAGCCAGACGATCACTTTCAAAGACAAGTGAACACTGGGGATAGCCCATGCTAAAGACGGTTACGACAGGCATCTCATCCTTCCAAGGTCCCATTTAGTCCTCAGATACAGGCAAGTTAAAAATACTTATACAGGGCGTCCCAAAGGTTACCGTATCTAGGGAAAATTAACAAATTCCTATTAGATTTTTAATATTTTTATATTTATGTATCTTTATATGTGTGTGGGGCCACGTAAAAGCCATGGTGTACGAGAAAGAGATGAGAAACAGGGATCATTTAAAGGAACTCGTTCAAAATGCAATTACTTGCAGAAAAGCAGATATCTTGGGATATGTTCAGCCTGAGTGGGAGAGAAGACTGTGTGTGTCTGTGTGTGTGCATGTGTGTGTAGAAAGAGGGGCCAACATGTAGAGACTAGTTTGTAATTATTAATTTTGAAAGGAATGTTTTGTAAGTTAAAGGACACTTACTACAATGGCTCATTTCCCCCCAGTAATGTGCTCAGTGTCTTGCTACACCCGAGTTGCTGAGTTGACAATCGTCTCTATCCTCGAGGAGCGGGCAACTTAGGAGGGGGTTTAAGTCTCTTCTGTAATCTGTTAATTTCACCAATTAAGATCCTGTCCCACACTTCACCCTCATCTCTTTTCTGACTTTGTCACATGTCTATTAACGTCCTCCTTTTTTAAAAAAAAGACAGAGTTTTACTTAGTTGCCCTTGGTAGAGTGCTGTGGTATCACAGTTCACAGCAACTTCAAACTCTTGGGCTCAGGCAATTCTCTTGCCTCAGCCTCTGAAGTAGCTGGGACTATAGGTGCCCTCCACAATACCTGGCTTTTTTTTTTTTTTTTTTTTTTGGTAGAGATAGAGTCTTACTTTATCACCCTTGGTAGAGCACAGTGGCATCACACAGTTGGCAACCTCTGACTCCTGGGCTTAGGTGATTCTCTTGCCTCAGCCTCCAGAGTAGCTGGGACTATAGGTATACCCAACAATGCCTGGTATTTTTTTTTGTTGTTGCAGTTTGGCCGGGGCTGGGTTTGAACCCATCTACTTTGGTATATGGGGTCGGCACCCTGCCCACTGAGCCATAGGGGCTGCCCCATACCCAGCTATTTTTAGAGATGGGGTCTTGCTGTGGCTCAGGTGGGTCTTGAACTTATGAGCTCAGGTGATCCACCCACCTCAGCCTCCCAGAGTTCTGGGATTACAAGGTGCTGGGAGTATAGGTGGGAGCCTTCCCTTGGTCTCCTGAACCATCTAAAACTCCTTCAATAAAGGAGACTTTTCTGATACTTGCTATAGACAAGTGGGGGCCCCTGGTCTGTCCTGGGAACCAGTGGATGTTGGCCTGACCCAGAGTGGCTTTTCTTGGGACAGTAACCCTCAGCTCAATCCACTTCCCTAGAGTTGTCTCTAGGGACCTGTTCTCACAGTTTTCCAGATGACAGTCCTCAGTGCCTGCCCTGTGGGTCGCAGGCACAGTCCTCCTCTCCCCCTTACGGAGCTGTGCTAGGAAGGCCCAGGAGTCCTGCTAGGCTCACAACCTCTTCCTTTCAACCCCAGAAGAGCCAGGGCCTCTTTGCCATTCTCCCTACCCACTCCTTACCCCATTTAATACACTTCTTGCCTCTAAGATGCTCCAGCCTCAACCACAAGACAATGGCTTTCCTTCACTCGAGGGTAAAGCCTTCTCTGTTCCAGGGTTGAGTCCCCTTCCAAAGAATGAGCAGGCGTGATCTCCAGGACGTCCCTTGCTAAGTCAGGGAAAAACAAAACATGGCTTGAGTCTCTCCTGTGACCTTCTGCTAAGCACATAAAGAAATAGTTCAGGCTGGATGTGATAACTGATGGGAGAATTACAAAGAATGAGTGATGGGAGGACGGATGAGGGAACATTGATCTCAACCTGCAGTACCCTGGGAAGATCAGATGGGGGAGGTATTGGAGCTGACCCTTGACATGATAGGATTTGACAGGTGAGTGTGGTAGGGAAGGAAGAGGTAGAATAAGCCAGTGCACAGGGTAGGGGAAATGCATGCCGTGTCTGATGACCAGTGGCAGGTGGTAGGAGTGGTGGAGAGCGTCATGCACTACCTCATCAGGGGACATAAAGACTCAGAATACTCTAGAACACAACCCGAAGGCCAGGTGGGTGCTCTGTGTTCCTTTCACCTTCTTACATCTCTTGATTGGCTTAAATCAGGAACAATCCAATCAAGGACTAAACAAAGAAGCCAGAACAGTTGGCATCAAGAGTTGAAATTGTGTTTTCTTCTTGTAGACAAACCCTACATTTCTTTTTCTTTCTTTCTTTTTTTTAAAAATCAAATCATCTCTGTGTACATTAATACAGTCATGGGGTACAGTGTGCTGTTTTTATATACAACTTGAAATCTTTTCATCCAACTGATGAACATAGCCTTCATGTCATTTTCTTAGTTATTGTGTTAAGACATTCATATTCTACATTTAGAAAGATTCCCAGCCCTACATTTCTTTTAAAAAGAAAAAACTCTCAAAGAAAAAAGTTAAACTTGTAAATTCAGGTCAGGTGAAATAGAATGTTTGGGGAATTTCCATAACCCCCTCCCCCAACTAATAAGTCTACTTTCTTCCATTTTCAAACCATTTTTGAATCGTGTAAATAGTCAATACTTTCCTGTTATGTCTTTGAACTGACTCCTTTTCGTTTTCATAAAGAGACATTTAGAAGAAAATGACATACCATTTTTTTTTTCCTCAAACCCACCTCGTTGAAGTTTCTCCAGGGAGCAAAGTAGATGACTTGTAAATTCCTTTCCTCTTAAAATGAAAGGCATTTTCATAAAAAGGGAATGGCCCAAGACAGAAACCGTTACACACGCCAACACCTACTCAGGAGGGAAAATGGTCACAGGTAAAATGTCATTTATTCACTTCACGGAGCTCAACTGTCTTGCATTCCAGAACATTCTAGGAGGGAGACGGCATTTAGAGGTAAAAATAAAAGCCCTTTTGCAGCATTTTTAAAGAGTTGTAGGAATCAAGAATCTCACAGTGGTGACAGTACCACTTTATGTCTGTAGAGCTCTGGAAACTCTTTTCAAGGCACTTTCTCACCCAGGATGTCATTTGTTCCTCTGTAGTCCTGGGAAGGAGGCAAGGGAGGGGTTGTTAATTCTATTTCACAGCTGACAAAACCAAGGCCAGGAGTGGTAACAGCACTGCAGCAGTGTTTTTCGGGGAATAGAGTCAGAAAGAAAGACCAGATCTCTTCAAGCTCACCTGAGCAGATTCTTTCTGCCGCTCTTCAGCTGTCCCGCCAGATTGTTGCCCTGCGGGACTGAAAAATTTCTTGAGGGTGGTGATTGTGTCTTAAGCATCTTTTTATCTTTCCATCATGCCCTCCACGAACAGGTGTTCTACAAATGTTAATTAAATAAGCGCTGTAAATCCCCAAGTCTAAATGGCTCCAAATTAGGTCTTCAAAGCTTTCTGGGTCTTTGTACATTTCTAGAAAAGAGACAAAAACCATTCAGTTTCTTAATTGGGCATTTAAAAAAGAGACTATTTGATTTCAAGACCTGGGTGATCCAGAAGTAAGTACCGAGGGCTGCGTGGGAGCTGTGGGCTCTGCAGCAGCAGTGAATGGGTCTGGGGTACAATTCAAGCTCTTGTTTACATTCGTCTGTTCCTCCTGGCTTCGTGGGTTTTAAAATGACCTTTCCTAGCAAGATCTGGAAATGAATAGTCTTTTCTTTTTTTTCTTTTTCTAACCAGTTCCTGTATTTCCTGAAGTCAGTTACCATGTGTTCTTTGACAAATGAGTTGCAGGACTGTTGACCTTACCTTGCAGAATGCAGAATGCTTTGTCCTTTTTTTTTTTTTTTTCCCCTCACCAGTACGACCATGTTTTATTCTCTGCAAAGTTGGATGTAAATAAGACCCATTCCCTAGAAAATTTCAAGATAAGTTTTTTTTTTCAAGATAGGGTTTTTTTTTTTTTTTTTTTTTGAGTGGTTGTGGGAAGAAGTAAGGAGACTTGATGGGTAAGCAGTTTGTCCCAGTGACCAGGTCAGCTGTGTTGGGGCCCAGCAGGACCCCAGGGGGCTGGGCTTGGGTCAGCAGTAGTGAGGGGCCTGTGGGACATCCTAATGAGTATCCCCTTATATCGTGGCCCTGGATATCCATTGACAGCCAGGGCCTTAACCAAGCATCGACAGGGTTCTACACGGTCCGCATTCATTCATTTATTTTTAATAGAATTTATACACAAAGTAGAGAATTGGGGATGAGCAGAAAGAAGAAAACATCTGTGAGAGCCTCACCCACCCTGAACAACCATCTGTAAACACTTGTAGTGCTCTCCTTCTCCTCTAGGTATAGCTCTTGATCATGTGTGGTTCTCACACTGCATAGATCATTGATTAAATTGCTATTAGACACCTTGCAATTGACACAGTCACAACCAAAATAAAGTCCTTTCTCTCCCTGCTCCTGGCATGTAACTCTGGTTGCCTGTCTTGGAACAGATTCCCAGGAAGGGTGTTGTGAGGTCAAAGGGTATGTTTTAGAGGAGAGGCAAATAAAGGTGGGGTACAGGGAGGAGGAGTTTCCTTTGAATCCCCCCTCCATTTAGTTCTTCAGTTCCCACATTCACAGTTTTAAGCAACCACCTGTGATGAGCAGCCTTGGGAAACCTTGAGGTGCATAACCCAGAGCAGGGGTGACTGGGCCAGAGGAACCCCAAGGTCTGCAGATTGGAATTGGAGTCGATCACCCTGGAAATTCAGCTTGTTTCGGTGGGTGGGAGCCACTCGGGAGTACAGACAGCTGAGAGGGCCCCCCAGCCCTGGCTGGTGAGTTTGGGAGATTTTAAATCTTGGGAGCTCTTGCCTGTGATGAAGCCCAGTGTCACTCTTTTTGTTACTCTGGTTTGGTCACCAAGAAAATCTGATTCCTTCAATTGCCTTACGCCACAATCAACTGACAGTGTCTTACTCTCTTTGTCCCTTTTCTCCTGGAGCCTATGGATTGGTGGGGAAGCCCTACCTGAAACAATCACAAGCAACTTCTCTGAGTTGCTGCCATAGTTCAGGTGGTATTGAGGAAAAGTACAGGGTGCCACAAAAACAGGTAATAAAGAAATTTCATTGAGTCTGGGGATGTTGCCCCAAGGATGCTACCAGTGATCAATATTCTGAAGAATGACAAGGACCTCACAGGCAAAGCTGGTGTGGGCAGAAGGGTATGGAAAAGGCCCTGCCAGATGGAATAGCAATTATGCAGGTCAAAACTAAAAAAAAAAAAAAAACAAAACTGGTGGTCACCACCGCCATTCCCTCAGGGGTGACTGGCTTTACCAAGAGGCAGAGTATGTTCTAGGACAGTATGGTGACCAACAACTTGTTCTGGTTGTAGGATTGAAATTTCCATAGGACAGGACTTCCACTCAGGCCCTTGCAAACTGAGAGGCTGGTCACCCTAAAAATACCCTATGTCTAAAAGTGAACAATTTTCTTGATGTCAAATTTTGGTTGAGCAACCTTTGTTGTCCTATGTTGTCTGTGGACCTCTCTTAGGATATAAATACTTTAGGAAGAAGGTGGTGATGTTAGTCACTCTCATTTTAGTATAAATCAGCTTCTTTGAAGTCTGATTCTTTACCAGTTAGACTCTGACCAGAGAAGTTGCTCTGAGATGTGGAAAAGAATAGAAACATGGGAGATGATGTTTTTAACAACAGAGAAAATATAAGGACGTGATTAAGACATTGTTGACCTGCATCACTGTTTTACCTGTGACGAGGGTACCTTGGACCTATATTCACTAAGCCTCAGCTCTTATCTGTGAAATGAAAACAATAATTCTCATTCATGTGAGAAGTCATAGAGATGGGCCTAGGCCTGTGGCATGCATGGTTCATACCATATGGCAAAATAGACCTTTATTTTTTGTTCTTAGCTCCAGGGAAAGCCTCTCCTTGAAGTAGCCTTGGGATCCCTTTGTGAGAGGCAAGTCACAGCTGAAACAGTGATAATAGGGACTTTGCATTTTCAAGAACCTATGGGCCAATCTCAAGCTTCAGAGAGCAGCGTGGACAAGGGCCTGCTTTGGTACAAGACTCACAAAGCTCCTTCCCTCACATTATCTTCTTAGAATGCTACAAATTCATGGAAAAATAACAATAGCCAACGTTTAATGAGCATTTACTGGGTCACCAGTTCCATCCTAAGTGCTTCGCTTGAATCGTGTAATTTAATCCTTACAATAACTGGAGGAGGTAGATACTGTTATCATGCCATTTTACATGAGAAAACTAAGGCTGGAAAGCCCAGTCTCATGCTCAAGGTCACACAGTCAGCAGGGGTTGCAGCGGGGAGCTGAATGCAGTCAGCATGGTGCTGGAGCAGGGTGGAGGAGGCACTGTTCCCACCCCTATTTGGCAGGAGGCACCCCAGCCTCCCCAGGGCCTATCAGGAAGCCCTGAGCATTATAAATCCTCCAGACCTCAGGAAACTCAGAGCCCCTGACATTAGACAGGGATCCCATTTCCCACTGGCCCTCTGCTCAGCGTGACATGTGCCTTTTGTTTGATATAAAGCAGCCAGCTGGCTTACAAAAGGGAAACCCATCTGAGGTTCCTTGGGAGAAGAGATGAGGAAGGAAGGGCCTGGAAAGGGACGAAGGGGACAGGACAGACTGTGCATTTGCAAGGGGGCACTGTAGACACAAGGCAGAGAAGACAAAGCAAGACTGGCTCAAGGTAGCACCACAGAGAGGCCGTGCCCCAGCTCGCGGGGTAGTGGACCCAAGGAAGAGCGAGGAGGTGGGATGTATCATCGGCCGTCTCAGGTTGCATCTTGGGTTTAGTGCAGTTGGATAACACTTCCCTCCTCCTTTGGCTGAGCGACAGGTGAGAGAAAGACCTCAGTGGAGCATTGCATGAGTAAGGAGCTTGACTCTGGAACTTTGTAGTCTGTAAGCACATTGGGTGACTCTATCCTTGACTTTGAAGAAGACAGAGAGGGGAGGAGGGATATTACTCTAGCAGCAAGCCCAGCACCACCGATTCTGAGTTCCTTGGCTTGTCTCAGTTCTGAGAAGCCTTCATACATTAACCTGCCAATGTAGGTCAGCTCCTCCTACCCTAAGGGATCCTTTGTGGTGAGTCATTGTCTCAGCCGGGCTTTGCTGTCACTGTTCCGCTCTCTGTTGCCACCCCCAGCATCTGGTTGGCGCTGAGATTGGCAATCTTTAATATCGGCCTAACTAAATTTAATTAAGGAGATCAACTCTGAGAAAGAGAAGAAGCTGTTTTGGGATGAATTCTGTGACATAGTAGGCATGATTCGGAGCCTCGCTGTTACCGGGAATTATCCAGACCATTTCCATGAAAAATTGAGATTTGAATGTGTAAACCGTTACAGAGTCCTGACAGATAAATATTTGGTTCACTTTGGGTGACTTGGCCAGTTTCTGACTTCTGTTAATACAAGCGATGTGACCAAATGAACGCGGAAACCTCTGCTCAGTCTGCTCATTTGTAGATTGTTTTCAGGTGAATTTGTCCCAAGTAAACTCTCCAAAGCATAATTTATTTGTCCCAAGTAAACTCTCCAAAGCATAATAAAAGGCCGTGTTCCACGTTTACAGACTCCAGGTCCTAAGGACTTCAGCGTACCTTTGATTACCACTGGGAGACGCTGGGAAGAGCTGCCCAGTGTCCTCCAGCAAGAAATGCCTTGTCATTTCGGAAGACGGCTCCTTAGGCCTTTGGCCCTTCGTTGCTACCATCAGTTCTGCTTTCCTTTATTTTTCAAAGAGAAGCTATGTAAAGGTTTTCACATCCCTGGCAGGGCTGCATCCCTGCACACAAGCAGGCAAGAAGGCACGAGAGGCAGGGGAAACT
This sequence comes from Galago senegalensis, assembly GCA_963575145.1. Classification (NCBI taxonomy): domain Eukaryota; kingdom Metazoa; phylum Chordata; class Mammalia; order Primates; family Galagidae; genus Galago; species Galago senegalensis. The sequence continues at coordinate 14,806 of CAUYTI010126057.1, forward strand.
TAAGTGGGAACAAATGCCAAGGTGATGGCCCATGCTGCAGAAGGAAATTCCAGAAGGCCAGACTGGCAGCGCATCCGGGGACAGCGGAATCGTTCAGGGCAAGCGTCAGCGCTGGACTTGGGATGAAGAAGTGTCAGCGTTTGCTTGTCTGTTTCCCACCTTATTTTAAACAGAATCATGTCAGTGTTCTTATTTCAGACGAAGCTATTTGTTTCTACCAATGTACACTGCCCAGCAGTATTTCAGGCCCTGCAAGGGACCTCGTCTCTCCCACCAGAAGTTTCAGTACAGTCCAGCGTTTTATTTTCTCTTTAAAAAATAGTGCTGTGTGGTCTCGAGCAGAATGAATCGTTCAGCTAATAAATTCCTGAGACCCTTTAGCACAGAGGTGAAGGCTACGATGCTCACGTGTCCCCAGACGTTGCTCTGTTGAGACCTTTGCCACGCTGTAGCAGAGCCTTTTCATATTAATACTAATTTATCATTATTCTCTTTATATGCTCTTTTTTTTTTTTTTTGGTCTGAGAGAGACAGACAGAAAACATCTGCATATCGAGTAATATTAGCTACAGTTGGTGTCTCAAGTGAGAACCAATCTGACAGCCCCATTCATTATATCCGGGCAGGTTTTATTACGGAGACACTTGCACTTGAACTTTCCCTCTGCAAAATATGAAAGAGTCTCTGATATATTTGTATCTGGCTTTAAAAACATTTTGAAATACAGGGGAGATAGCAACTCTATAGATAACATTTCAGTTGTAAGAGGACAAGTGGTAGCTAGATTTATAACAATAACAGTAAAGACACTTGGCCGTGATGTTAGTTATTAAGCCGTATGGTTCTGTTTCTTACCATCTACGGTTCTGTTCTTTCGTTCCCTTGACTGTGCTGTCAGTGTTCGTGTGATTGTTTTTGACCCATCACGTCTGGCGTACCACCCTTCTCAATCCTTAGGCTAATAGCCCAGGTCATTGTGACAGCGATGTCATGATCTGTTTCCCTTTGGGTAGGGCTCTCCAGTGGTTAAAACGTGCCATTGTTCAAAAGAGCTAAATTACCACCACCACTACCAACCCCCCCCCTCCATTGATTTGGAAAGCAGCCACCCGATGCTTAGTAAAGTATGCTGAGCTAGTTACAACAAATGTTCAAAGAATGGGCTTATCAGGTATCTTTGTTCACTGTAACTTAATTAGGACACAAATTCTGACAAACCAGAGGTGCCTATGTTGGTGTGTCTGTTATTACACTGTTTCTTGGAGAGCAGTGATACTTAGTAACCATTGTTCTCAGCTCTGCTTGATAATGAGCAAGGATGGATCTGTCTTCCTCTGACTCTTGAGTCAGATAGCTCTCCAGGTGCCTTTGGCCTTGAACCCGGGGACAAAATTCCTTCGCCAAAGCCTGACAATCCAGTAGGGTTCACAGTAGGTACTCTCTCTTTTCCATTCTCTCTTCGCTTGTATTATTTAAGTCTCAATACTCAATACCAGGCAACAGGAAATAAAGCTGTCTCCTGTTCAGAGGATTGGTGGTTGGTGTGCAATTGTCTGTAAACCCGTGAAAGCCCAATATGGGTTGTTTTTTTTTTAATGCCAATGTGCCTTAACATTTCCCACACGAGCATTTCGTAAGCAAACCATTTGCATTCTATAGACTTGATCTCTAAAGTATCTTAGAGCTACAGTCCTCAGATTTGTGTCAATTATAATAATTGTGTAGAGAACATTTATGAGCATCACAGCACTCCCAGGCCGTGGTCAGCTGTAAACTAAGATGGTGGGTTTTTCTTTCCCCTGATCTCTGTGGGTCTCTGCTGGATTTCTCTGGGCCCTCTATCACCTTCCCTTCACGTTCTCTGACTTGCCAAAGCACGATCACTAGCTCCTTCATTCTTTCTTTTACGCTCTTCCGTGCCAAGAACGCCTACCTTTTCTCAATCCAGTACCTTCCTGGAGATGTCATCTGAAGACTGTTTTATTTATTTATTTATTTATTTTCAGTCTAAACATACCCATAGCTCAGGATGCCTTTTCCCCTATAGGGGAGATTCAACACGTGTCCAAGATAACTAAAAGGGCAGGATGTTAAAAGTGGGAGAAACATCAAAGCCAAAGGCTTTGGGAGTGAACAGGGGAGAGACAGTCACTCCAGGAAGAGAGATTTCTTTCCAAAAATATATTTTATTCTTACCGTAAAAATAGTACACATTTAGCATGACGTCAGTAGGATGGCAGGCCAGGAAACTTCAGACCTCTGGGTTCTCACAGACACCAAGTTAACGCCAATAGATGGACCAAAATGCTTTTGTTTTTTAATTTTTATTTATTTGTCATTGTTTGGGATTTTTTGAGGGTACAAAGAATTAGGTTATACTGATTGCATTTGTTAAAGTCCCCTTTATAATTGTGTCCCGCCCCCAGGAGGTGTGCCATACACCGTGACCCTCCCCAACCCCTCCCTAGCCCCATCCTCCTCCCCTCTCCCCTGGGACTCACTCATTCCCCTACTCCCCTCCCTTGTATTAGCTCATCTACTGCCTTCATATTGAGTACATTGGATTCTTGCCTCTCCATTCTTGTCATGCTTTAGTAAGAAGAATGTGTTCTACTTCCAGGTTAATACAAAGGTAGTCAAGTCTCCATCTTTTTTAATGGCTGAATAGTATTCCACGGTATACATCTACCACAGCTCATTAATCCATTCCTGGGTTGCTGGGCATATAGGTTGTTTCCACGTTTTGGCAATTGTACATTGAGCTGCGATAAACAGTCTAGTGCAAATGTCTTTATGATAAAAGGGATTTTTTTTTTCTTTTGGGTAGATGCCTAGTAATGGGATTGCAGGATCAAAAGGGAGGTCTAATTTGAGTTCTTTGAGGATTCTCCATACTTCCTTCCAAAAAGGTGGTATTAGTTTGCAGTCCCACCAGCAGTGTAAAAGTGTTCCTTTCTCTACCAGCATCTGCAGCTTTGAGACTTTGATGTGGGCCATTCTCACTGGGGTTAGGTGATATCTCAGGGTAGTTTTGATTTGCATTTCTCTGATAATTAGGGATGATGAGCATTTTTTCATATGTGAGCCATTCATCTGTCGTCTTTAGAGAAGGTTCTATTTATGTCTCTTGCCCAGTGATAGATGGGATTTTTTTTTTTTTTTGAGAACTCTGCAGACCATTTGAGAGGTCTTAGTGTCCTGACCAACATGAAATCAAGAAGGGATTCCAGTTAAAGGGGCAGGAGGTACACAGCATTTTGTATGGTCATCTTTTCCCCCTGCAACCTAGCACAGCCAGAGGAAACCTCACATGCCAGGGAGCCTCTCCTTGAATGGAAACAAAAGAGGAACACAGTTTGGGGACTGCCTAAGGGATTTGTATCTATTTCACCTGACTCACAGGGCTGGAACTGGTGGCCTTGTTTGGAAGCTGCTGAAAACAAACATACAAGGTGGGCATAAAGTTTGTGTACAATTTAGAATAGTTTCACATAGCTTGAGCTGCAGTTCCACAGGCAGGTGCCAGAGGGAGCAAGAGAGCATAGGCTTCTGTAGGGACAAGCTGCTGAATTGGAGAGTACTAAAAAAAGCACATTTCCCTGCCCCAAGAAGACACAGTTCCCAGAAAGGGTTTGAGAGATCCTAGATTTTCTAACTGGGCTGACCAGTGAAAGGCTTCCCCGGCATGCAGCTAGACCATAAAGTTCAGAAGAAATGGTTGTTTTCTCTTTCTTTCAAATGCCCACGTCTTAGCAATATCATCATTAATCACAACCCCCACAAGACAAAGAAACAGGGAAATATGGTCCAATTACAGGAATGAAATAAAACTTTAGAAACCGACCCCATAGAAATACAGATCTATGAGCTACCTGACAAAGAAGTTAAAATAACTGTCATAAAGAGGCTCAGTGAACTAAGAATACAGATATACAAGTAAAGGAAATCAGGCAAACAGTATGTGAACAGAACGAAACTATTGAAAAGAACAAAACAAATTCTAGAACTAAAAAGTATAAAAATTGAACTGAAAATCTTGTCCATCTCCAGATGGAAAGAATTGGGCTGGGTGGCTCCATCGTTACATTTTTACGTATATTAAGAAGACAAAAATGCTTTGTCACACGACTCTCCCTGGTTGTCTTACTGAAAGAATGAGATGCCGGGATAGATGGGCTCCTTCCTCATTTTCCTTTTACCCTGGGTACAGCCAGCCAGACCCGGGGATGGAAGCGCTCTAAAGCCCAATTCTCTGACGAGCGTAAGAGGAGGAAGTGTAAACATGAGATCCTTTGGTATTTTTATTTTTTAAAAAACAGGATGGGATAGACTTACCCTTTTCTCCTCTGCGTGATCTGGGTATCTCCCTTTTCTCCCCACCTGGGGGTTGCAGACCCACGTACTTTACACTTCTCTTCTCCCGGCATTTCTTTCAGAGCTCAGAGAATTCTACTGTCATTATTTCCCAGCTTTTCTTTGGAATCTAAAACCATGGGAGCTCTTCCATGCTGACCCCAGACCTCACAGCATTTTGCCTCTCAAAGTGCCAAAGAGGGTGTCCCATTGAATTGGGTTGGCTCAAATAGATGAATTAGGTGGTCACCACTTTATAATTGGGGGCACACAGGCAAAAAAAAAAATGGGGGGATGACTTAACTGATGTGCAGAATGCAGGCCAGGTATGCCCACAGGATGGAGGGTTTCCATTTAATAGCCCTTCCCAGTAGGCGATGAGGAGAGACACGCCCAGGGAGTGATGCCCTGGCCCTGCCAGGGCCACCAGATGGGTTTGGAATCCAACTTAGAAGACAGGCGTTTCCCTCTTTACTTGTAATCAGCATTAACCACCACTTGCTTACAAGACGACACATTAAACAATTTTCCACATTTCCTCTGAACGAAGGGGACTCTGCAGGAAAACCCTAAAGGGAAGCGTTTGAGAAATCGGTGGCGGAGGAATTTGACGACGAGGAGAGCCAGCCAGTTCATTCTGTTTGCTTATTAATAGGTTCTGTGTCGCCGGTTCCAGGGGGAACGACAGGCTCTTGAATAGCTGGCGGGGAAAAGCACGCAAGGGCTCCGTTGGACGAAAATAGGGGAAAACGGGAAGGGAAATAACTTCAGAAAAGATTGGAAGGCTTGTCCTCTGGAATGAAAACAGGCTGCTGCTAATTTGACTAAGTTACTGCTGAGCTGAGCAGCCGCTGAGCCCTGTGGAAGGTCTTGCTGCTTAAAACGTCTCGTTTGCAATTGACGCGTTGTCCGTGTCAATCTCATTCTGGGCGATACGGTTGTGCTTAAACATCCAGCGTATTTCAAAAGACCTCTGCGAAGCCTGGGGTGTGTGTGCAGCCTGGCTTAGGCGGTTGACACTGATTGCGGATTAATAACTAGGTGAGAAATGTGTGTTTCTCCTGTGTGACATTATCTAGGAGCAGTATGTGGCAATATCACCCTCAAGGAACATTCATTTGGTCACCTGGTCAACAAATGTTTCTTGGTACCTGAGCTGTCCTGGGGACAGGAAGGCGATCGAGTTGTGCGCCCTGTTCTCAAAGATGCTGATGAGGAAGAGAGAGGAGAGGGGATCACAGTGCAGAATGAAGTGTCACTCAGCGTGGGGAACTGTGCACCTTTTAGGGAAGGGGTTTGGGTCCCAGGCTGGGTAGGGAGGAGGATGGGGAGGGCAGAGCACAGGGAAAGCTGCCTGGAGGACTCAGCTTCTGAAGGAGAATGGGATGTTGGTAGGTTGGTTTTTCTTCCTTAATAAAAGGTATGAAATTTAAGTACTCTGGGACCTTCTGAAATCGTCTGCAGATTTCTTTGTGTGTTATGTACATCTGCCTTCCTGTGGCGAGGATAAATACTTTCATCAGATTCCTGGGGGCCTTCCCTTTCCCTGGTTAATTATTTAGATTAAGCGCGTGGTACTTTGAATATTGTACTATGTCCAATTAGACCCTTTATTTCCATATGTGTACATATGTATTTGCATATATAAATAATCACAACACCTATGGAGTTATTATAACTCACATGCACACATGTGAGATTTTTTTCTAAGAACAAAAAATCTTAGTAGCATGATTGCTTCATCAAAGGATGTGAGCGTTTAAAAACCTTCACCTACGTATTGTCAAAAGTCCCTCTCCAAATTTGTACAGGTTGATCAGCAGAGGGGAGTGCCATTTTCTTGAACTCTAGACAACGCTACTTTCTTTTAATTAAGAAATATTTTCAATATGGATTGGTGGAGAAAAAATTAATAGACACCTAGGAACTTACCCAGATTAATAAATGGTAACAATTTGCCTTAGTGTGTCTGATAATGTCATAAAGAAATAAAGGGTGTGAAGATACAGCAGGACCCACCCCTCATTCTCATCCCGTTCCTCTCCTTCCCTCCCCCAATATTTAAGTAAGTGTTTTTATACTTTCCCTCTCAGATATCTCCAACCATGTATCAGAATGTCTGTGCTTTAATGGTGTCCTACTGAGCACAGCCATTATGATGTTCTTTAAACATTTATTTTTGCCCTTTATTTTTGGCTGGGGCCGGGTTTGAACCCACCACCTCTGGTATATGAGGCCGGTGCCCTACGCCTTCAGCCACAGGCGCCACCCTGCTAACATCCTGTGAACTGAACAGTTTTTGCTGGTCTCCCTTAACCTCTGCTTGTTTAGAAGTTATGCGGACAGTCCATTTCTACACCTTCAGGGGTCAGCCTGAAAATATTTAAAATTGCTCTGCCGAGCTAGAATTCACATGCTACACAATTCACCCATTTGGTGTGTACAGATCTTCTTGTATTTGCAGAGTGGCGCAAACATGACCACACTCTGTTTATATTCTTACCATCCCACAAGGAAACCTCAGATCCACCGTCAGTCAATCTCCCCTCTCCCTTCCCCTCTGCCCTTGCAAACCACTAATCTATTTTCTGTCTCTGTGGATTTGTCTCTTCCAGACATTTCATGTAAATGGAATCCTACAGTCAGTGTTCTTCTGTGACTGTTCACTTAATGTAATGTTTTCAAGATTCATCCATGTTGTACAATGTATCCAGACTTCCTTTTTGTGGCTGAATAATACATAATCCATTATACACACAGGCCATGTTAGTGATCCTTTCCTCAGCTGATGAACAGTTGGGTCGTTGCCACTTTTTTCCATGAAAAACAATGCAAAGAACATTCATTTGTGAGTTTTTGTGTGTACGCATGTTTTCTTTTTTCTAATGCAATCACGGGGTACAGTGTGCTGGTGTACATATATTTTCAAGTTCTCTGAGTATATTCAGAGAAATGAAATTGGTGGGTGAGAGTGGTGAGTCGATATTTAACTTTTAAAGGACCTGCCAAACTGTTTTCCAAAGTAGCTGCACCAGCTTATGTTACCAGCACATGAAGTTCCAGTTTCTCCACATCTTCACTAACACTAGTGATTATCTTCTTTTCTTGTTGTTCTTTTATTTTTTAAATAACCCTCCTTGGAGGTGTGACGTTGTATTTATTACACTTTTACTTCGCATGTTCCTAATGGCTAACAATGTTGAGAATCTTTTCACATGCTTTTGGTTATGTCTTCCTTGAAGAAATAACCTGCCTATTCAGATCTTTTGCCCATTTTTTTTAAACGTGAGTCTTTATCTTTTTATTAATAGAAGAGTTCTTTATAGCTTCTGCATACAAATGACACATCATATAAATGCTTTCCAAATATTTTTTCCCTTTTGTGGGGTGTCTTCTGTGTTTTTGATGGCATCATTTGCAGCAGTTAAGTTTTAAATTTTGGCGAAGTCCAATGATCAACTTTTTTCCATTGTTGCTTGGGCTTGGGTATCACATCTAAGAAACCTTTGTCTAATTCAAGTTCACCAAAATTGACTCTTGTGTTTTCTTCTAAGAGATTTAGAGTTTTACCTCTTATACTTATTGTCCATGTTGCATTAATTTTTTGTGGACAGTATAAGGCAGAGTTTTTCAACCCTTTCTAATGTCATGGCACACTTGAGCCTACAGTTAAACTTCCCTGGCACACTTAAATTATGTTGATCAAAAAAAAAAGTAAAAATATATATATACTTTGTTTTGAACTTATTTTGACAGTAATGATCTTTTGCAGCACACTGGTTGAAAATCACTGGTCGAAGGCAGGGTCTGAATTCATTCTTTCCATGTGGATATCCCATTGGTCCAGCAATGGGATTTGTAACAGGTATATTTGATTTAAGAAAATACTAAGTTTATTACAAACTTCAGAATAATACTTTAACTTAGATCGTCCCTCTTTCCTGGTATCAAAGCCTGGTACTCCTCCTCTACCTAGTTTTTGAGGTTCCCAGCGTTGTTACTGATGTTTCAGTTCTTACGGACATTATGTTACCACTTACAGGGAGTTTCCGAGTTACAAACATGTAACTTACAAATGTTAGTTTGACTGTAACTCAGTTGAGTTACAAATAACCGACTGATGTCCAACTTGTACTTACAAATGGAGGCTGTTACAGGTAATAGGCAAATATACTTATTCCACCTTACGTACAAATTCAACATAAGAACAGACCTCCAGAATTTACCTCGTGCATTACCCGGGGTCTGTCTGTAGCTGGTGGAGTTGGTTGCCATTGCTTGTGCCCCTCACTCCTTCCTCCCTGACTCCTCCTGCTTCCTGATGGAGGTACAGCCATCCGTGCCTACTCGTGTGTCCTGGAACATGAGTGTGACCTGCAGCAGAGCCGTGGGTGGGCAGCCTGCAGCCCTCCTATGACATGGAGAACAAATACTTTTGTAAACCACTGAGATCTGGAGATTGCAGCAGCAATCCAGTTAGTAACACATACTATATCGAACTAAAAATCTTTTCTTTTAGAAAGTATACGCCAAAAAACCAAGGATTTGTCTGCCCCCCCCCCCCGCTTTCTCCCCAGTACCTAAAATAGTGCAAGGTATGTGGTAGATGATCAAATTACATGGCATGGATAATGTATGCTGGGAAATTCTTAGCCATTTTCCTTTAAACATTGCCTCTCTGTTGTCTCCCAGCTGTCTTTTTCTGGCACTCCTCTGAAATGTTTGTTGGACTTTCCAATTCTTTCCTCCATACCTCTTTACAACTCTTGTATATTTTCTATTTCTTTAAATCCCCATGTCCTTAATTGTAGGTAATTACCTTAGAACTCTCTTCCAAAAATTTTTTTTTGAGACAGTTTGATTTTGTTGCTTGGGCTAGAGCCCAGAGGTGTCCAGCCTCACAGTCCTGGGCTCAAGCAATCTTCTCATCTCAACCTCTCAAGTAGCTACAATCACAGGTGCTTACCACCACACCCAGCTAATTAAAAAAAATTCTTTTTTTTTTTTTTTTTTTTTTTTTTGAGGCCCAAGTTCTTGCTTTGTTGCCCAGGCTGATCTCGAACTCCTGGCCTCAAGTGTTTCCCCTGCCTTAGCCTCTCAAAGTGCTAAATATGAACCACCACACCCAGCCCTCTTCCAACTTTTAAAAAAACATTTGTTATTTATTTTTGCAGTTTTTGGCTGGGGCTGGATTTGAACTCACCACCTCCGGCATATGGGGCCGGCGCCCTACTCCTCTGAGCCACGGGCACCACCCCTCTTCCATCTTTTAATACTCTCTTTATATGGGACTCATCTGCTGCTCAATTTATTCTTGGAGGTTTTTTCCCAATGACTATATTTTTTATTTCTTTAAAGTTCTCTTTCCTTTTTTCAAATCTGTCTGGTTTTCACGTCTTTTTCTTCAGTGTGCTGCTTAGGCCACCTCTGACATCGTCAATGATTAAAGGTATTTTATATATTTTTGAGTTGCAGGAACTTGTACTGTCTGAAGTTTTGGGGGATGAGATCTGTCTTTTAAAAACTTTTGACTGTTGCTCATTGAAGATTATTTTCTCCTGAGGTTGGTAATATTTCTGGAGGCTCAGCTATAGTGTGCATTTTTATAAAAAATTCTTGAGAGTTAAATATATTTATTTTCTTTGTTTTTTTTAATAAATCACTGGCTTGGGATTTCTTTTACCAAAAATATGGTGCTAATTTGTACACCATACCTGCTGTTTTCACCTTCTTTCAGAGATACATATATATATATTCGGTCTTTCGAGATTTTTCTTATTACTGTCCCCAGAAACCTCACCAGATAATGGTGCTTTCTCTTCCCTGGGATGTTGAATAGAGTTTAAGTTCTGTTTTTGCTGAAAATACAACCTGTTTGGGGTCCCTGGTATATGCAGGAGTCATGGTCGGTTTGAAGCCCACCCTAGCTGGTAGGTCTATATCCTTGAATTTCCTCCCACCAATTCCCAAAATCATTCTCAGCCTGGAGGCATCACTTTCAAACTTCCTGCTTTATCTTTAAGTTTTCTGTGGTTTTTCAGAGAATGCTTAGAAAGGTCTTTCTTGCCCTGACATCTCTTAAAATAGCCATCTGTTTTTTTTCTAGTATTTTTTATGACTGCATTTTTTTTTTACATTAAAAATTTTCGGTCATTTGAAATTTATTTTGGTACCTAAGGTAGATATATCACTTTATTTTTCTCCCAGATGGTTAACCACTTGTCTAAACATAAGTTATTAAATAATTGGTCCCTACTCTACTTTTATCAGGAATTCTTATGCAGGTGGGGTAAGTTCTGCAGCTTTCTTCTTCTTTTTTTTTTTTTCTCTTTTTTATAGAGACAGAGTCTCACTTTATCATCCTCAGTAGAGTCTCATGGTGTCACAGCTCGCAGCAACCTCCAACTTCTGGGCTTAGGTGGTTCTCCTGCCTCAGCCTCCCGAGTAGCTGGGACTACAGGCACCTGCCACAACGCCCAGCTATTTTTGTTGTTGTTGTTGTTGCAGTTTGGCTGGGGCCGGGTTTGAACCCGCCACCCTCGGTATGTGGGGCAGGCGCCCTACCCACTGAGGCACAGGCCCCGCCCATGCAGTGTCCTTTTTCCCTGATTGGTCAGTCCCTGTGCTATTGACATGTTCTTTTAAGTAGTGTATGTTTCTAATACATGTTAATATTGGGAAATTCAAGCCATTTTATTTTTTTAAGCTATTTTATAGTTCTATTTTTTTCTTGTGTAATGACAGGTCTTTATTCTTTTCAACAAACTAGGGAGTTATTTTGTTCAGCTACAAAAATCATGTTGAAGATTTTTTGTTTTTTGAGATCATCTCATTATGTCACCTTCAGTAGAGTACTGTGCATCACAGCTCACAGCAACCTCCAACTCTTGGGCTTAAGCAATTCTCTTGCCTCAGCCTCCCACATAGCTGAAATTACAGGTGCCTGCCCCAACGCCCTGCTTTTTTCTTGTTGGAGTTGTCATTGCTGTTTAGCTGGCCCAGGCTGGGCTCAAGCCAGCCAGCCTGGGTGCATGTGGCCAGTGCCGTAACCACTGCTATGGTCACCAAGCCCACGTTGCAGGTTTGATTGGATGAATCACACCCATCCATTTTAAGTTAATTTGTATCTTTATGCTATTCAGCCCTTTTAGGAAGAAGCATAATTTGTCTTTCTATTCAAGCATTTTTCTCTTATGTAATTCAATGAAGGTTTCAAGTTCTTCCTATGACATGTCTTGCAAAATTTATCACAAGCATTTTCGTTTTTCTTTCGAACAACTTTAAAACTTTTTTGATACACGTCACATATGTACACAAACATATACATAACATAAAATGTACCATCTGAACCACTTTTTGCAGCTCATTTTCCATTCATTC
>CAUYTI010126059.1:0-37817 GCA_963575145.1 Galago senegalensis
ACTATACTATAAAGTGATAGTACTTAAAACAGCATGGTATTGGCACAAAAACAGAGAGGCAGATGTATGGAACAGAATAGAAAGCCAACAGATGAATCCAGCTCGTTTCAGAACCCCAGCATGACTCAACCCAAACAAGACATCCTCCAGGCATATGATAATTAACTTCACTAAAGGTAATATGAACGAAAAAATTATGAAAGCAGTTAGATGCAAGAAAACCATAACCTACAAAGGAAAGAGTATTAGAATGACTGCAGATCTTCCTGCTGAAATCTTTCAGGCCAGAAGAGGATAGTCAGCAACTTTTAATCTCCTAAAGCAAAACAACTTCCAACCCAGGATCCTATATCCAGCTAAGCTGAGTTTCATCTATGATGGAGAAATTAAATACTTTAATGACATCCACATGTTGATAAAATTTGCCATAACTATACCAGCTCTGCAGGAAATTCTCAAACCGGTCCTCCATAATGACCATTGCAATTCCCCACTACAAAAGTAAACTCACCCAGAAACTTTTGATCAAACTGCAACTTCCACAATGGCGAAAGGATTAAAAATGTCTACTGGACTTTTTAGTAGCTCAAGGACCAATATCTCACCATGTCTTTAATTTATTTAAATCAATGTGAATGTCCTAAACTCCCCTTTAAAGAGGGACAGATTGGCAGATTGAATACAGAAACTCAGACCAGATATCTGTTGCACCCAAGAATCACATATTACTTTAAAAGATAAATACAGACTCAGGGTGAAGGGATGGTCATCTATATTCCAATCAATTGGAAACCACAAAATAGCTGGTGTTGCAATTTTATTCACAGATACATTAGGGTTCATATCAACAAAAATAAGCAAAGATAAGGTTGTCCATTTTATTTTATATTTGTCAAGGGTAACACCCCAGATGATGAGATTTCAATTACCAATATCTATGCACCCAATCAGAATGCGCCTCAATTTATAAGAGATACTCTAAAAGGCATGAGTAACTTGATCTCTCCAAACTCCATCTAAGTCGGAGCTTTTAACACTCCTTTGGCAGTGTCAGATCAAAACTCCAATAATAAGCTTAGCAAGGAAATTTTAGATTTAAATTTAATTATTCATCTTTTGGACCTAAATGACATCTACAGAAAATTTCATCCAAACAAATCTGAATACACATTTTACTCTTCAGTCCATAGAATATACTCCAAAATTGATCTTAGGCCATAAGTCTAACCTACGTAAATTTAAAAGAATAGAAATTATTCCATGCATCTTCTCATACCATCATGGAATAAAAGTTGAACTCAGTAACAACAGGAATCTGTAGTCTCATACAAAAACATGGAAGCCTAATAACCTTATGCTGAATGACAGATGGTTCAGAGACGAGATCAAGAGGAAATTACCAAATTTTTGAAAGAAAGTGACAATGAAGACATGAATTGTCAGAACCTCTGGGATGCTGCAAAGTCAGTCCTAAGAGGGAAATTTATAGCTCTTCAAGCCTTCCTCAAGAGAATGGAAAGAGAGGAAGTTAACAAGTTAATGGGACATTTCAAGCAACTGGAAAAGGAAGAACAGTCCAATCTCAAACCTAGCAGAAGAAAGGAAATAACAAAAATTAGAGCAGAATTAAATGAAATAGAAAATAAAATGATTATAGAACAGTTCAATAAATCAAAAAGTTGGTTTTCTGAAAAGGTCAATAAAATAGATAAACCTTTGGCCAACCTAACCAAGAAAAAGAGAGTAAAATCTATAATCGCATCAATCTGAAACAGTAAAGATGAAATAACAACAGACCCCCTAGAAATTCAAAAAATCCTCAATGAATATTACAAGAAACTTTATCCCCAGAAATATAAAAATGTTAAAGAAATTGACCAATACTTGGAAGCACACCATCTCTCAAAACTGAGCCAAAATGAAGTGGAAATGTTGAACAGGCCTATAACAAGAACTGAAATAGCATCAGCTATACAAAATCTCCCCAAAAAGAAAAGCCTGGGACCAGGCGTCTTCATATCAGAATTCTACCAAACCTTTAAAGAGGAACTAGTACCTATATTGTTCAACCATTTCCAAAACATTGATAAAGACAGAATACTACCCAACACATTCTATGAAGCAAACATCATCTTGATTCCCAAAATAGGAAAATACCCAACAAGAAAGGAAACTTATAGACCAATATCACTAATGAATATTGATGTGAAAATATTCAAAAAGATCCTAAAGAACAGATTCCAGAAACACATCAAATAAATTATACCCCACGACGTAGTGGGTTTTATCCTAGGATCTCAAGGATGGTTCAACATAAGTAAATCTATAAATGTAATTCATCACAAGGAGAAATCAAAAAATAAAGACCATATGATTCTCTCAGTTGATGCAGAAAAAGCTTTTGATAATATCCAGCATCCCTTTGTGATCAGAACACTTAAGAAAATTGGCATACAAGGGACATTTCTCAATTTGATAGAGGCCATCTATAATAAACCTACAGACAATATTGTAATCAATGGAGTTAACTGAAATCGTTTCCCCTGAGATCGGGAACCAGGCAAGGTTGCCCATTGTCCCGATTGCCATTGTAATGGAAGTTCTAGCCTTTGCAATTAGGGAAGAAAAGGCGATTAAGGGTATCCATATAGGAACAGAAGAGATTAAACTTTCACTTTTCGCAGATGATGTGGTTGTATATCTGGAAAACACCAGAGATTCAACTAAAAAACTCTTAGAAGTGATCAAGGAATACAGTGGCGTATCAGGATACAAAATCAACACTCATAAGTCTGTAGCCTTTATATATACCAATAGCAGCCAAGCTGAACAAACAGTCAAGGGTTCCATCCTGTTTAAAGTAGTACCAAAGAAGATGAAATATTTGGGACTATACTTAACAAATGATGTGAAAGATCTCTATAAAGAGAACTATGAAACTCTAAGGAAAGAAACAGCTGAAAATGTTAACAAATGGAAAAATATACCATGTTCATGGGTAGGAAGAATCAACATTGTTAAAATGTCCATATTACCCAAAGCAATATAAAATTTTAATGCAATTCCCATTAAAGCTCCACTGTCATACTTTAAAGATCTTGAGAAAATAATACTTTGTTTTATAAGGAATCAGAAAAAAACCTCAAATAGCTAAGGCATTACTCAGGAATACAAACAAAGCAGGAGGAATCACGCTACCAGACCTCAGACTGTACTATAAAGCAATAGTGCTTAAAACAGCACGGTATTGGCACAAAAACAGAGAAGTAGATGTATGGAACAGAATAGAAAGCCAACAGATGAATCTAGCCACATACCATTACCTCATCTTTGACAAACCAATTAAAAACTTTGAGTGGGGAAAAGATTCCCTATTTAACAAATGTTGCTGGGTGAACTGGTTGGCAACTTGTAGAAGACTGAAACTGGATCCATACTTTTCACCATTAACTAAGATAGATTCTCACTGGATTAAGGACTTAAACTTAAGACATGAAACAAAAAAATACTAGAGAAAAGTGCAGGGAAAGCACTTGTAGAAATTGGCCTGGGCAAATTTTTTATGAGACAGACCCCACGGGCAATTGAAGCAACATCAAAAATACACTAAGGGGACCTGATCAAACTAAAGAGCTTCTTCACAGCCAAGAACACAGTAAGTAAAGCATGAAGACAGCCCTCAGAGTGGGAGAAAATATTTGCAGGTTATGTCTTCAACAAAGGTTTAATATCCAGAATCCATGGAGAACTCAAATGTATTAGCAAAAAAATAAAAAATAAAATAAAAAATTGATCCCATTGCAGGATGGGCAAAGGACTGGAAGAGAAATTTCACCAAAGAAGAAAGGCAGGAGGACTATAGATATATCAAAAAATGCTCACCATCCTTATGCATTAGAGAAATGCAAACCAAAACTACCTTGATATATCACCTAACTCCAGTAAGATTAGCCCATATCCCAAAATCGCAAAACCAGAGTTGCTAGCGTGGATGTGGAGAAAAGGGTACACTTATACACTTCTAGTGGGAATGTAAACTAATACGTTCCTTTTGGAAAGACGTCTGGAGAACACTTAGAGAACTAAAAATTGACCTGCCATTAGATCCTACAATTCCTTTATAATGTATATACCCAGAAGATCAAAAATCACATTATAATAAAGATATTTGTATCAGAATGTTTATTGCAGCCCAATCCATAATTTCCAGGTCATGGAAGAAGCCCAAGTGCCCATTGATCCACGAATGGATAAACAAACTACGGTATATGCACAACATGGAATACTATGAAGCCCTAAAGAAAGATGGAAACTTTACCTCCTTCATGTTCACATGGATGGAGCTGAAAAATGTTCTTCTTAGCAAAGTATCACAAGAACGGAAGAAAAAGTATCCAATGTACACAGATCTATTATGAAACTAATTTATATTTCTCAATTGAAAGCTACAATTTAATTCTAGCCCAAGAATATGGGGAGGGGGTAGAGGGAGGGAAGGGGAGAAGGGAGGATGGGTGGTGGGAGGGTGACTGGAAAGATCATCTATATGGTCTGTCTAAGAAGGGTACAAGTGAACTTTTCTAAAACTAGAGTATAAATAAATGGTTTAACCCAAAAACTAAGTAAATGACCCAAAGTCTATGTTAACCAGTTTGATGAACATATTTCAAATTGTATATGAAAACACTACACCATACCCCATGTTTGCATTAATGTATACAGCTATCATTTAATAATTAAAAAAAATCCTAACAAACAGAATCTAGCAACACATCAAACAAATTATACACCATGACAAAAGGGGTTTTATCCCAGGATCTCAAGGTTGGTTCAACATACGTAAATCTATAAACATAATTCACCACATAAATTAAAAAACAAAGACAATATGATCCTCTCAATTGATGCATAAAAAGTTTTTGATAATATCCAGCATCCATTCATGATTAGAACATTTAAGAGAATTGGCATAGAAGGGACTTTTCTCAAATTGATAGAGGCCATCTGCAGTAAACCTACAGCCAATATCATATTGAATAGAATTAAATTGAAACCATTTCCACTGAGATCAGGAACCAGGCAATGTTGCTCATTATACCCATTGCTCTTTAACTTTGTAATGGAAGTTTTAGCCATTGCAAATAGAGAAGAAAAGGCAATCAAGGGTTTTCACATAGGATCAGAAAAGATCAAACTTTTACTCCTTGCAGATGACATGATTGTATACCTGGAAAACACCAGGGACTCTACAACAAAACTCTTAGAAGTGATCAAGGAATACAGCAGTGTCTCAGGTTACAAAATCAACACTCATAAGTTGGTAGCCTTTATATATACCAACGACAGTCAAGCTGAAAAAATAGTCAAGAACTCTATTCCATTCACAGTAGTGCCATAGGAGATGAGATATTTGGGAGTTTACCTAACAAAAGATGTGAAAGATTTCTATGAAGAGAACTATGAAACTCTGAGAAAAGAAATAGCTGAAAGGGTTAACAAATGAAAAAACATACCATGCTCATGTCTGGGAAAAATTAACATTGTTAAAATGTCTGTACTACCTAAAGCAATATATAATTTTAATGCAATCCCTATTAAAGTTCCATTGTCATACTTTAGAGATCGCAAACAAATAATACATCATCTTATATGGAATCACAAAAAGCTTGAATAGACAAGACATTACTCAGAATCAAAAACAAAGCAGGAGGAATCACGCTACCAGACATCAGACTATACTATAAATCCATAGTGATTAAAACAGCATGGTATTGGCACAGAAACAGAGAGGTAGATGTATGGAACAGAATAGAGAACCAAGAGATGAACCCAGCTACTTACCGCTATATGATCTTTGACAAGCCAATTAAAAATATTGAGTGGGGAAAGATTCCCTATTTAACAAATGGTGCTGGACAAACTGGCTGGTGACCTGCAGACTTAAACTAGACCCACATCTGTCACCACTAAGATAGATACTCATTGGAATAAAGATTTAAATTTAAGACATGAAACTATAAAAACCGTAGAAGAAAGTGTAGGGGAAACTCTTGAAGAAAATAGCCTGGGCGAATATTTTATGAGGAGGACCACCCCCCAGGCAATGGAAGCAACATCAAAAATACACTACTGGGAATCTCATCAAAAGCTTCTGCACAGCCAAGAACACTGTAAGAAAAGCAAGCTGACAGTCCTCAGAATGGGAAGAGATATTCACTGGTTATGTTTCCAACAAAGGTTTAATAACCAGAATCCACAAAGAACTGAAACAAATTAGCAAGAAGAGAACAAGTGATCCCATCTCAGGGTGAGCAAGAGACTTGAAGAGAAAATTCTCTGAAGAAGACATGCATGTCCTACAGACACATGAAAAAATGCTCACTATCATTAATCATCATAGAAATTCAAATCAAAACTACTTTGAAATACCATCTAACACCAGTAAGATTAACCCATATCACAAAATCCCAAAATTACAGGTGCTGGCAGGGTTGTGGAGAAAAGGGAACACTTCTACACTGCTGGTGGGATTGCAAACTAATACACCTTTTTTGGAAAGTCATCTGGAGAACATTTAGTGAACTAAAACTAGATCTTCCATTTGATCCTATAATTCCTCTGCTAGGTAAATATCAAGAAGACCAAAAATCACATTACAATACAGATATTTGTACGAGAATATTCATGGCAGCCCAATTTACAATTGCTAGGACATGGAAGAAGCCCAAGTGCCCATCGACCCATGAATGGATCAATTAATTGTGGTATATGTACACCGTGAAATACTATGCAGCCATAAAGAAAGATGGAGACTTTACTTCCTTCATGTTTACATGGATGGAGCTGGAAAATATTCTTCTTAGCAAAGTATCTCAACAATGGAAGAAATAGTATCCAATGTACTCAACCCTACTATGAAACTGATAGTTAGCTATCACAGGAAAGCTATAACCCAAGTTAAGCCCAAGAATACGGGGAAAGGGGAGAGGGAGGGGAGGGGAGGTAGGATGATGGGTCAAGGCAGGGGTAATGTTGGGATCACTCCTATGATCTATCCTATAAGGGTACATATTAAACTCTCTATATGTGGAATATAAATGTCTTAACACAATGACTATGAGAATGATATGAAGGATATGTTGGCCAATTGGATGAGAATGCTTTAAATTGTATATGGAAACAACACACTGTACCCTATGATAGTATTAATGTGCACAACTATGATTTAATAAAAAAAATAAAATAAACCCTTCCCCAAAAAAGAAACTAAATAGAGAAAGATGTTAACAAATGGAAGAGTATACCACGCTTTTGTCTGGGGAGAATCAACATTGTTAAAATGTCTATTCTACTCAAATCAATCTACAGATGCTATGAAATCCCCAGTAAAATACCAACATTATCCTTTGAAGAACTGGAAAAATAGTACTTTGTTTTGTATGGAACCAGAAAAAAAAAAACTGGAATATCATGGGTATTTTTAGTAGTGAAAACAAAACCAGAGACATCATCCTACCCTATATTACAAGTCCACAGTAGTCAAAACATAGTGACATTGGCACAAAAATGAAGACATAGACATATGGAATAGAGTAGAAAACCAAGAAATAAAACTAGTATCTACTTGCCATCTGATATTTGATAAACCAAACTAAAGCATATACTGGAGAAATGAATCCTTATTCAACAGATGGTGATGTGAGAACTGGAAAACCACATATAGGAGACTGAAACTCTATGCACACCTTTCATCACAAATATTGACTCAAGATGGGAAAAAGATTTAAATCTAAGACACGAAATGATAAATATCTTAGAAGAAAGTTTGGGAAAAATCTCTTGATGATGTTGGACTAGGGAAAGATTTTATAACAACGACTTCAGGAGCCATTGCAGCAACAACAAAAATTAAGAAATGGGAATTAATCTGAAAATCTTCTGCACAACGAAGGACACAATAAGTAAAGAAAGAAGACAATCATAATAATGGGAAAAGATATTTGCAGAGTATCAATGTGACAAAGGTTTGATAAGTAGAATCTACAGGGAGTTCAAATTAATTAACAACAAAAAAAGAGCTAAAGAATTCCATCCACCACTGGACAAGAGACATGAACAGAACCTTCTCTGATGAAGACAGATGAATGGCTAACAAGTGTTTGAAAAAAATCCTTATCATCCCTAATTGTCATAGCAGTGCAAGTCAAACTACCCTGAGATATCACCTAACCCCAGTGAGAATGGCCTACTTCACAAAATCTCAAAGCTGCAGAGTTTGGTGCAGATGTTAAGGGAAGGGAACACTTTTACACTGTTGGTAGGACTAAAAACTAATACAAACTTTTTGGAAGGAAGTATGGAGAATACTCAAACAACTCAAATCAGACCTCCCATTTGATCCTGCAATCCTGTTATTAGGTATCTACCCAGAAGGAAAAAAAATTGATTTTATCAGAAGGACATTTGCACTAGACTGTCACAGTGCAATTTATCATCACCAAAATGTGGAAACAACCTAAATGCCCAGAAACCCAGGAATGGATTAATAAGCTGTGGTGTATTTATACCATGGAATACTCTTCAGTCAATAAAAAACATGGAGACTACATATTTTGTTTTAATCTGGATTGAACACAGTCTTCATAGTAAAGCATCGCAAGAATTGAGAAGCAAGAATCCAACGTACTCAATTCTAATTTGAAGCCAGTAGATGATCTGATACATACCCTCCCAAGAGGAAAACTCAAATCAATTCAAGGTAGGGGCAGGGGAACAAGGGAGAGTGGGAGGGGAGAAGTGAGGGAGATGAATGGTTAAGTTGTATGGCACATCTCTTGGGAGAAGATGCAACTATAATAAGGACTTTACCGAACAAAGACAGTGTAACCTAATTCTTTGTACCCTCAAAGAACCTGATACAATAAAAATAAAGTAAAATTACCTAATTTGAAAAAAATATATAGTGTCTAAGGTTATTCATTAGGGTTAACACAGACAACACACATATACTACCAATTTATGGGGTACAATGCGATGATTTGATATACAATGTGGAATGCTTAACTCAAACTCATTAGCATAACCATCACCTCACTTATTTATTTTTGTGGTAAGACATTTATAATATACTCTTAGTTGTTTTGAAATGTATCCTTGTATTGTGTACAATAAGTGAGATCCTGCCAAATACCCTCCATCCTGTTGCTCTCCTCCCTATCCTTCCCTCTCCCTCCTTTCTCCTCTTTCTCTCTGAACTATCTTTGTGTTATATCATTCATATGAATGTGTGTTTATATGATGGTTTCATAATATTATTGAGTACATTGGATATCCCCCCCCATTATTGAGATACTTTAGCAAGAAAAATATGTTCCAGCTCTATCCAGGTAACCATAAAAGATGTAGTCTCCCTATTTTATATGGCTGCATATTCCATGGTATGCATATACCACAATTTGTTTATCCATTTATGTGTTAATGGGCATTTAGACCTCTTCTACAACTTGGCTATTGTGGATTGGGCTGCAGTAAACATTCTGGTGCATATGTTGTTGTTGTAAAATGGTTTTTGTTTATATGGGTAGATACCTAGTAATGGTATTGCAGGATCAAATGTAGTTCAACTTTTAGTTCCTTGAGAATTTCCATACTTCTTTCCAAAAAGGCTGTATTAGTTGGCAGTCTCATCAGCAGTATAGAAGTGTTCCTTTCTCTTCACATCCATGCCAACATCTGTAAGTTTTAGGATTTTTTCATGTGGGCTAATCTTACTGGAGTTAGGTAATATCTCAAAGTGGTTTTGATTTGCATTTCTATGATGATTAAAGATGATGATCATTCTTTCATGTGTTTATAGGATATGTGCCTGTCATCTTCAGAGAAGTTTCTGTTCAAGTCTCTGGCCCACAATAAAGTGGGGTTGTTTGTTTTTTTCTTATTGATTAGTTTGAGTTCTTTGTGGATTCTAGTTATCACACTTTTGTTGGAAACATAACTCACAAGGATCCTCTCCCATTTTGAAGGCTGTTTGTTTGCTTTACTTACAGTGTCTTTAGCTGTTCAGTAGGTTTTTAGTTTGATCAGATCGCAGTAATATAATTTTTGTATTGCTTCTATTGGCAGAAGGCTCCTCCTCATATATTTTGTTAGTCATAGTGATTATGAAAACATTCCTCTAAAGCAGGAGAAACTGTACATATCTATCTTTCTGGTAGTTACTTTCCCCTAGATATATCAATGCTTCTTTGGTAAAGTGAGATAAAACAGTAGATAAAATAGTAGATAGTTGACAAAGAAAGCATGCTTGTTTATAACTGACAAATTGCAATGATATCTGGAAAGAAAAAAGTAGAAATGGCATGCTTATTGTAATTATAAGAGATAAATGTGGCTCCAATTACTGTAACATGGAATTGACAGAACATTATACATTCTTATATGATTATGATGACTCTTAGTTTTATGATGATTATGATTGCAGACTGCATTGTTATTTTCAGAATTTGTGCAGTGTACTCACTATGGGGTACTGCTTACCCCGATGGAGCCTGCAAAGTTCACTGTGGGTCTCTCTGTGCTTGGGTATGTGTTTGCCTGTATATCCATGCACAACCTTGTCCTGACCCACAACATTGTTATGCAGATCAATCTTCAGAAACAAGGGACTTCAAGCTTCAAATATTTAAGTAACTTGTACAAGGATACATAACTAGTTAGAGCTATAACAAAGATTTGAATGTAGGTTTACAAGAGCCAGTAGTGTGATGCCATGTTAATCTAAAAGTATAAAATAGCATTACAAAGGGAAGAAGTATATTAAGGGGAATAATGGGAGTTTTAGAGGGAGATATCATGGTTAGGATTGACAGCTCCAAAACCTACTTGTTTTATGAACTTGAGCAAGTAACTTAGCATCTCTATGCCCCAGGTTCCTACTCAGTCAAATGTACATAATAAATAATTCCTAGGTTTTTTGTGATGTTTACCCCAATTGATATCAATTGATAGTTTATGAGTCAGCAAATATCTACTCCCCTACCTTCCTTAGATGTATAGATAAACTTTCACTCCAATTGATGAACACTGGGTAAAACTAATAGGTGAATTCTAAGACTAGATATTGTGAGGTGGTGTGAATTTATGTTTACATGTCTGGGACCATCCAACCTCTGCCATGATGATAACATGCCTTTAGTAGTTACTGCACATGAAGAGCCAATCCAGCCAAACTGTAGACCAATAGACAGTAGCAGAGCTTCTTTCACCAACCCACAGTCTGTAAACCAGAGAATAATTGCTTACTGTTTTACTTTACTGAATTCTGTGGTAGTTTGTTACACAACATCATAGTGGGTATTGCTTATTTATAGAGCCAATGCTAACAAAATAAATATCTTGTTTGTTGCCAGGTTCTTGAAATAATTGTTGTACCCATGTGAGGACTAAACTCTTATCTTTTTTTCTTTCCCTTAAATTTCTTTCCAAGAGTCTTGGTGAGTAAAGACTACAAACACTAAAATCTCACTAAATGGGTTTTATTAAACTGGCATAATGTGGTTTACTTTCCAACTGGTATCTGGTATAGCATCATATGATGTCTTAACTCAAGCATCCTAAAAGACCCCTATCATAAAGGAAGCATTCATTTCTACTGACTACAAGTCTTTAAATGAAGCTTAACTCTTTCAACAATTTGCCAACCAAAGAATCTCTAAAAGAGATCTATGATAAAAATAAAAATAAAAAAAGAGACCTATGATTTGTGAAGCCCAAATTAAAAATATCCTGCCTCCTCCAACTGAATCAATTATATCTCCAAGTTATTGGCTTATTTTTTTGCAGTTTTTGTCTGGGGCTGGGTTTGAACCCACCACCTCCGGTATATGGGTCCTGCACCCTACTCCTTTGAGCCACAGGTGCCACCCTGTCATATGTTTTTTATCTATAATTCTTGTCTTGTAAATGTGTAAAACCAAAGTGCAAGATGGCTCCCTTGAACATATTTTCTCAAGATTCACATTATTTAAAACTTCATTAACAACAGCGTATTCACATAAGAGAAAAACTCAAATTCCAGAGTGGGGAGGAGAAAAAGGGGGTCAGCAGGTTCCTACCAGAGGGAACAACGTGTGAATGTATGGCACTCTTCCAGGGTGAAAGGGACTAAAGACTCTCGAGATCATGGATGTCACCCAGATGACTTTGTTTATTGGTAAAGGTCCCAACTAAAGGACTCCTTACAACCCTACTAGTAACGGAACTTTCAACAATTCTTCTGCTACAAAATTAAAGTGATTCACTTCTTGGGTTCATATCTCATACCTAAAACAAATGCCTGACCACATTCTTGACCATGGATGGACCTCTCAACCTCCCTTTCACACCTGCCTGTGATTTCAGAAGATACCAGAGGCTCAATCAGTTTCCAGAGCCATGACCAAAGTTGACAGTCTTCCAGAGGCATCAGGCCAGGCCAGTCCTCATGAACCTTGAAATAACTCTCATTTTTATTGTACTTATTATAGGATATGTTGCTGAAAACCCTCAATACTTTAACCAAGACCACCAAGAGGTTATTTTGGAATCTGTAGAATCTCTCTGGGTATAATTTTCTAAGTGGGTATGGTTATGAATTTCCTTGTTAAAATTAGAAAAAAATGTCTTATCTGTTCACCCTCATTTCCATAAACTCCTCTATCTGACTACCCCACAATTCTTCTCTATTCAAAACTGAAAACTTCTTTCAACTTTAAGCAAACCTCACCAATTTCTCTGCCAACAGAGCCCATAACATTTGGTATGATATAGGTCAGTATGAAATAAAAGCCACTGAAGGAACAATTTCATTTTAGACACTCCCTGAAATATCCCTTTTTCAGGGTACCTATATTATAAGACTGCCATCAAATATGATACCATGCAGGAATATTTACCTAAGAAAACCTCAGAACACTTATTCAGGGAGTTAAATGAGATAGAATAGATCCTAGTGATGGCCATCTTTGATAATTGCCAGCCAAATTCACAAGTAAAAAAGAGACATTCCTAAGAAAAAACTTCTTCTCCAAAATAAGCCAAGTATAAGGAATGTTATTTCAAGAAGAGGGAAAGGGAAAAAAATAATGCAGCACTCACCAAATGGAAAGAAGAGATCAGACAAACCATGAAAACATATTCCCAAACCCAAAGTTGAAACTGGCTATGTACTCTAACCCAACAAGGGTCCATGTTGTCCATGTTATTGCAAATGGAATTTGAGGTAGCTAAGAAGCAAGGGGCTACAATATTCAGTGCTGAGGGACAATCTAAACACCTATTGAAAAATATGGCTCCCCAAATTTATTGGAATTTTTATGTGATAAATGTAACCTCGGATATTGTACTTATCTTAAAGCCCAAGAACTAAAGTGGAGGAGGCTCAAAAATATTCTTCAGTACAACTAGTAGGCATTGTGATGATTGTAAATAATATGAGGATACTCTCCTTGGGAAGACGATAGTCTATGTTAGCTAATGAAAACACACATAGTCCTATTTCCCTGTCATATTGTGAAAAAACAAAAGGATAATGGTTATGGGCTCAAGCCACTTGGAATTCTGATTTGTCCCCTAATATGTCCCCCATGGGACATAATATTTGGTACATGGGAAAGGGCTGTTTTTGTTGAGAGGGATGACAAAGTGATACTGTCAAATTACAGTATTAGATTTATCCTGTAATGAAACTTCTTTTTCCTTCCCAAACACCTTGTGGTGCTACACAAAGGTGGTGCAGAAAAATAGTTTCATCAACTGCAAGTCCTAAGACAATTTACACATTGAAGATCAGAAGTTTCTCAAACTTGATTCACACCCTCCTCAGGATGTAATAGAGATTAGGCCAGAAGAACAATTTAATTTATTATATTTTGATTTGGTGTTGGTCCTACAATCCTCAAATAATATTTACCTTCAGGTTCAAATGACTATGGTAAAAAGCATAAATACATTGTATGCCTGATTAAAGAATATGAAGATGCATGCAGGGGAAATTTTGGATGGTTATATTGCTTCCTGTTTTCTGCTTTTACCTGTAACTGTTTTGGTTATCCAATCTTCACAATTTTTATGGCACTTACTGCTATATTATTATTATTATTATTACATTTCTATTGTAAATGCTATGCCAGATTCAGGAAAAGAAAAAGACACAAAGGCCCAGATCATGGCCACTCATTGAATAGGTCTGATCCAGGATTTTTTTTCAGATTGAACCCCAGGCATGGCTCTCTCTGACCCTTAAACAATTGGGTATTGAATAAGGTCAAACCATGTCCTTCCTCCCCTTGAGATCCAATATAGCTAGTATTGAAACTATCATCACCAACACCAGATGACCAAGTAGACAACTCTAGGATTGAGCCTTCCTTCTATGATTGCACTTTCTGCTTCTTATTGACTTGCATATACATCTATGGAATAATCTTTAGCCAAAGGGGGGAACTGCAGACAGAACTCTGACCTTCTCTTCTCTTGCCCAAATTCCTTTTTAAGAAGCCTGCTAAGTCATGCCTTCAAATGATAAAGATCTTATTAAATGGGTTTCTATTAACCTGGTGTAATATGGTTTACATTCCAAATTGATTCTAGTATAGAATCTAGTATAGGAAATGTAAAAACACTCCTTGACTGAACTCAAGCAAATATTCCTTCTAAATGACTCTAAAGTCTTTTGGCAAAGCTTAACTCCTTCAACCAATTGCCAGTTAATGAATCTCTAAAACCCACCTATAACTTGTAAGTCCCTGCTTCAAGATGTCCTCCATTTTCTGAACAAACAACTGTATACCTTCTCTGTGTGGATTTATGTTTTACCTATAATTCCTGTCTCCATGAATGTATAAACCCTAACTGTAACTTGGCCACCTCAGGCACCAAAGTGCCTAAGACCTCTTGAGATCATATTCTCTGGCTGCAGGCATATACAGTAGGCTCAGAATTAACCTCATTAAATTATCTTACAGAATTAGGATTTTTCCAACACTGTCTTACATGGTGCTGTGGCTAAGACTATATGCAGGTTTGGTTCAGTGGGCAGTTGTATATTCCTCTTTTCTTGGATCAGTGTGCATTGTACTTGAGTTTACTGCAGAGTGCCAGTAGTAAAATAGCATCAGTGTGTTCCCATGGATTTGTGAGAGTTTTGGGGTATATGATAGTTTTCGCAATTTCTCTTGGCAGTCCAAGAAAAAAATTGTTAGGCTAGTTGCACATCAAATTAGATCTAGAATTATGAGGCATTCATGTCTTCATAGGTGATCCAACTTATTTAAAAAAGAGAGATCAATTGTGTTATGACATTTGTCCAAATTTTGTTCCTGTGTATTGTGGCATTGCTGTTTTTCAGTGGAGGATCAAATGATCCATCAAGTTCATTATAGGGGAAACTTTCATAGGGAAGCCTTTTTATGCTGTTAATAGCCTCATGGCTGGCCCCTTAGGAGGTGATACTGTGGTGACTATACCAACACATTTCCTCCCAGCATAGTTTAACTATGGGGCTTTTCATAATTGTTTTCCTATCTTCTCTTCTTTAGAGTGTACATAGTTTTTTAAGGAACCTCTAGAAAAGTAACATTGGTCAACAAGTTTGCCCAAATATTTTTAATATCTTTAATAATTTATGATTTTGTTAGGCCAAGCAAATGCCTAACATAATCATAATTATTAGAGGCATTAATAATCAGCAAATAGTTGTCAATTTTCGTGGAGAAACCCTCACGCTGAGAGCAGTTAGTTTTCTCCATGGGATAAAATAAGCTTTGGTATGAATTGTCTTTGTTGTAAAACCCAAGAGCTATGATTGTTTACTATGGGCAGCCAGCATTACTATTATGATCTAGTCTTCTTCCACTGAGTGCTGTATAAAACTTCAGTATCTTGAGAGAGTTAGGTTAGGAAGAAACTTCCAATCTAGTTGTGGCCCTAGTTTTCATACTCATGGCTTGGCCCAGGGAATGTTGTGTAGTATGCATTACCTTCCTCCGGCAGATTGATTAGCAGTCATGGAGGAAGTCCATAGTTAAGTGCTCTTGGCCACTTGGCTAATGCAATTTCTTTCTATCCTAATAAGTGGAGCTTCTACTGGGAAGAGAGAAAGATCATTAGAATTAATAGTAAAAGAAACCAATAGTTGTAAGCACGCACGCTGTTGGCAGTGTTTGAATTTATCATAATTTCAAGGATTAGAGAGAACTAGAATTATGTCTATGCAAACCCATAGAATTTTCAGTATTATGTTTAGATTATAGAATTTTTAATTTGATTGCACTGGTCACAAGCATGATGGTTGTAATATTTGGTGCATTATATTTCTAGTCCTTCCTTACATGAGGCTGTATAAATAGTATCCCATTACTCTATTTGTTTAGTGCCACGTGAGTTAATAATAGTGAGTTTCATCTGATTTGAAGTAAAGAGTGGCCCATAGAGTTTAGAAAGAATTGGGGTCTCTCAAGTGATATCATAAGGTCTGACTAGCTGGCAGGAAGTTAGTGGTAGTAGAGGTGAGAGGAGGAGTGATAGCCTCAGTGTTGATGAGGCTATCACTTCCCATTGTCCCCAATCTTACCTGTGTTGTGTCTTCCTATGGAGCAAATTTGGTATGCTGTTTCCGTACATAACTTGCCAGCAGTAAGGTAGAGGCAACCAGATCTACAGTGACTGACCAATTGAGGAATAATTGACATTGGTAAGAGTATGAATTTCTCAGGCAAGGAAACAGCAGAGCACCATAAAAGGGGTAAAATGCCATTGGTCATTTGCAGCCAGCAGCAGGGAATCTGAGTGTCCCCTGGGTATCACCAAAATGGTGTGACCAGATATAGGAGCAGTTGCTTCCACTTCCTGGGTGTCTGGAACAGGTAAATATTTGCTCCACAGTGCCCTTAGTGGAGAAAAGTACAAGGGCAGAAATAAGGATGCCTTCCCCTTAGGATAGTAAATCTAAGCTGGATGATGAACAGACACAGATTGGACCCAAAGTCAATGGTCCATGTCGTATACCTGTCAGGATTGAGGGGGAAAAAAATACATAGGCTACGAATTTTCTGTGAGGGAGAAGGAACTATGT
The DNA here is from genome assembly GCA_963575145.1 of Galago senegalensis. Lineage (NCBI taxonomy): Eukaryota > Metazoa > Chordata > Mammalia > Primates > Galagidae > Galago > Galago senegalensis. The sequence goes on from CAUYTI010126059.1 coordinate 17,111, forward strand.
GGGTGTTCTTTTGATGTGGGCATACATCAGCAGAGGTTGCAGCATTTCTGTTGGTTGTCTCCACATTTGCTGTGAACTATGTGATGTAGTTGTGCCAGAGGGGTATGGATGTGATGCAGTCACTTGCACGGGCAATATTTTTGCCTCCCTAGGATGCTATTGCCCTGCACCTTCTCTCAACAACCCTCATTTTAAAAATGCATTATACTTTTCTTTGATACCTGCTACTGTAGTACCAGGGAAAAATCCAAACAATGTTGTTTTGTAATGCCCATCCTTGTGTTTACTTTGCAGGAAAGTGAAAGTCATGATCTGATTGGATAACTGCATAACTTTCAAACTCTCTTAAGTCATAAAAGTTGTATCATTTTCTCCTCAATAACATTAGCATAGATTGGTGCCTTACATTGATGAGTAAGCTAAAGTAAGCTTGTATAGGTATTATTACATTATTAAGACATACTTAACATACTTAATTCCTGCTTTTTCAAAGAGAGGCCCAATGAAGTTGATTTGATTTTCCAGTTATGATGCACACCTCTGCTCTGTAAATTTCTCCTTCTATGCAGTAGGTCCAAGTCTCCAGATTTCTGGTATGTGGTAAAGTCCTTAATGGAATGGTATAACTGTCTCTCTGTTGGGCTTATTTCTCCTTAACAGTTGATTTTCATGACCTCATGATGCCCAAATGCCACGACCTCTCCTGTGCCCATCCACAGAGGGGTTATGGTAGATCTTTCTAAAGTTCTAGGGACTCCTCATTCTTCACGAATCTTAACAGTGTGAGTGGTTTTGTAGTTCTTTGGCCTCAACACGTCTTGTTTGGTATGAGCTGAGGTGTGATGTACAAAGATGGACAGGGTGGAGGCATTTGTGCCATTTTTTTTGCCTATATCTCCTTATCCCAAATAACTTAGCCTAGTATGTTATAGCCCTGATTTCAACCAAGTCCCAGCAAAACAGTTGGCCCATTAGCCACTGACCAGGAGTTGGAGAAGATGTAAACTTTAGAAAGATGTTTCTCAGAAGTGTTCTCTATTTCTAGGAGTGTTGCATACACTGTGGCCCATTGGGCACTTTGGATGCCTCAGATAGAAATCAGACTTAGGGTGATATGGTGCGCCTGTCCATTATCTGGCTCCCTTATACCCTGTGCTCTCTCTATTGGTAAAGAAAACCATTAAATTTCTATTTATGATTGTGCTGACCATCCTCCCTCCAGTCCACAATGCACAAAGGCCAGAGGCATTTCTGGGGAGTTCTGGCAAGTTAACATCACTGGCAGGGTATATTGATATTTTTTCATACAATAGTATCACTCCAGTAGGGCCAGGTTGAGTTCAATCCTGTAGATACTATTTTAATTTTTAAAAGAGAGACTTCTGTTGTTGATACAATCTCATGGGGAGATTTTTTCGCTATCCACAGTAATCTCCATCCATAGGATAATTTGCTTTGGCCCAGTAAGGGCAGTTTTGATGAGTGCCTCTTCTGCCACCAGGGGCATCTCTTTAGTGAATGTACAGGACTGAGTCTAGAAATTACTTAAAAGCAAAAATTCACAGGTAGGCATCTACCAGTTAATTTCATCCAGAGGCACTAGGAAGCAAATTTGGGTGTGGCAGTAATTCAAAGTTCTGTCCTTGGGAGATTGAGTGGGGGAGCCAAAGAAATAGCCTCCTTTAACTCATCGAGTGCCTGTTGTTGTTCAGGTCCTCCCAGAAAGATGGAAGATTTACAAAGTATATCAATAGATGCTTTGATTTCTTTATATTTTATTAAGTCATATATACATAGATCATGAACACATTTATGCCTTTGTGGGATTCAATGTGTTGATTATATGTACAAATTGGAGTGCTTAAATCCTACTAATTAACATACCTTCCACCTCATTTACTTAATCACAGTGTTAAGACATTTTTGTTCTATATTTCATAGATTTGACTTGTACCCTGGCAATATGCTCCATAGGTGTGGTCCCACCATTAACACTGCCTCTATCGAACCACCCTCCCTTCCATTTTCATGCCCCTTCCCTCCCCTCCTTCATCCTGGGCTATAGTTATGATTCATCTTTCATATGAAAGTGTGAGTGATTATAAATTGGTTTCATAGTAGTACTGAATACATTGGATATTTTTTTCCATTCCTGAGATACTTCATTAAGAAGACTGATTTCCATCTCGATTCATGTAAACATAAAAGAGTTAAAGTCTCTATCTTTTTAATGCTGCATAGTATTCTATGGTATACAAATACCATAATTTATTAATCCGTTCATGGGTCAATGGGCACTTGGGCTTCTTCCATGACATAGAAATTATGAATTGAGCTGCAATGAACAATCTGGTGCAAATATCTTTTTTGCCAAGTGATTTATTGTCTTTGGATCTACACCTAGTACAGTAATAGCAGGATCAAGGCAGGTCTACATTTAGATCCCTGAGTGTTCTCCAATCTTCTTTCCAAAAGGAACATACTAGTGTGCATTCCCACTAGCAGTGCAAAAGTATTTCCTTTTCTCCACATCCATGCCAACATCTGAAGTTTGGGGATTTTGTGATGTGTACTACTCTTACTGTAGTTGGATATCTCGAAGTGGTTTTTGTTTGCATTTCTCTGAAAATTAAAGATGATGAGCATTTTTTTCATGTGTCTGTAGACCATGCGCCTTTCTTCAGAGAAGCTACTGTTCATGTCACTTGCTCACAATGAAATAGGATCAATTGTTCTGTTCTTATTAATATGTTTGAGTTCTTTGTGGATTCTGGTTATTAGATCTTTATTGGAAATATAACCTATAAAAATCCTCTCCAATTTTGAGGGATGTCTACTTGCTTTACTTACTGTGTTCTTGGCAGTGCAGAAGTTTTTCACTTTTATTAGATCCCAGTAATGTATTTTTGATGTTGCTTCAATTGACCAGGGGTTCCTCCTCATAAAATATTCTCCCAGACCAATGTCTTCAAGGGTTTCGCCTGCACTCTCTCCAAGAATTTTTATTGTTTCATCTTAAGTTTAATTTCTTTAACCAGTGAGAGTCAATTTTTGTTAGAGAAAAAAGATGTGGGTCCAGAATCAATCTTCTACAAATTGCCAGCCAATTACCCAGCACCATTTATTAACTAGGGACTCTGTTCCCCAATTTATATTTTTGATAGGCTTATCAAAGATCAAATGATGATAAGTGTCTGGGTTCAACTCTTGGTTTTCAAATCTGTTCCATACATCTACCTCTACTTTTGTGCCAGTACCATGCTGTTTTGATCACTATCAATTTATAGTATAGTCTGAAGTCTAGAAGCATGATTCCTCCCAATTTGTTTTTATTTCTGAGTACTGTCTTCACTATTCAAGGTTTTTTCTGTTTCCAAATAAAACAAAGTACTAATTTTCCAGATATCTGTAGTATGACAGAGGTGCTTTAATAGGTATTGCATTAAATCTGTAGATTGATTTGGGTAGTATAGACATTTTTTAAATGTTAAATTTTCTCAGCCATGAGCATGGCATATTTTTCCATTTGTTAACATCTTTGGCTATTTCTTTTCTCAGAATTTCATAGTTCTCTTTATAGAGATCTTTCACGCCCTTTATTAGGTACACTTCCAGATATTTCATCTTCTTTGGCACTATTGTAAATGGAATAGAGTCCTTGATTGTTTTTTCACCTTGACTATTGTTGGTATATATAAAGGCTACAGATTTGTGAGTATTGATTTTGTATCCTGAGATGCTTCTGTATTCCTTGATCACTGCTAGGAGTTTTGTGGTTGAGTCCCTGGGGTTTTTCAAATATACAATTATATATATATATATAATTTTATATGTAGAAAATATCCAATATTTTTTATTTTTAAATGATAGTTGTGTACATTGATGCAATCATGAGGTACAATTTGAAATACTTTCATAAAATTGGTCAACATAGCCATTATGTCATTTTCTTAGTTATTATGTTAAGACATATTCTACATTTAGAAAGATTCACTTGTACCCTTGTAAGATGAACCATAGAGGTGATCCCACCAATCACCCTCCCTCCACCCACCCACCCACTCCGCGCCCCTCCCCCATCCCCTCTCCAAATTCTTAGGCTATAATTAGGTTATAGCCTTAATATGAAAGCTATAAGTTAGTTTCATAATAGGGCTGGGTACATTTGAAATTTTTTCTTCCATTCTTGTGATACCTTGCTAAGAAGAACATTTTCCAGCTCCATCCATGTAAACATGAAGGAGGTAAAGTCTCCATCTTTGTTTAGGGCTGCATAGTATTCCATGGTTTACATAAACCACAGTTTATTGATCCATTCGTGGATCGATGGGCATTTGGGCTTCTTCCGTGATTTGGGTATTATGAATTGGGCTGCAATAAATATTCTGATACAAATATCTTTGTTGTAATGTGGTTTATGGTCTTCTGGGTATATACCTAATAAAGGAATTGCAGGATCAAATTGTAGGCCTATTTTTAGTTCTCTAAGTGTTCTCCAGACATCTTTCCAAAAGGAACGTCTTAGCTTGCATCCCACCAGCAGTGTAGAAGTGTTCCCTTTTCTCCACATCCATGCCAGCATCTCTGGTTTTGGGATTTTGTGATATGGGCTAATCTTACGGGAGTTAGATGATATCTCAAAGTAGTTTTGCTTTGCATTTTTCTGATGATTAAGAATGGTGAGCATTTTTTCATTTATCTGTAGACCATGTGCCTATCTTTTTTAGAGAAATTTCTTTTCAAGTCCCTTGCCCAGCCTGAGATGGGATCACTCATTCTTTTCTTGCTCATATGTTTGAGTTCTCTCTGGATTCTGGTTATTAAACCTTTGTCAGAGACATAACCTGCAAATATCTTCTCCCATTCTGAGGGTTGTCTGCCTGCTTCACTTACTGTGTTCTAGGCTGTGCAGAAGCTCTTTAGTTTGATCAGGTCCCAATAGTGTATTTTTGATGTTGCTTCAGTTGTTCAAGGGGTCCTCCTCATAAAATATTAGCCCAGGCCAATTTCTTCAAGTGTTTTCCCTATACTTCTTTCTAGTAATTTTATGGTTTCATGTCTTAAGTTTAAGTCTTTAATCCAGTCAGAGTCTATCTTAGTTAGTGCTGAAAGGTGTGAGTCCAGTTTCAGTTTTCTACAGGTCGCCAGCCAGTTCGCCCAGCACCATTTGTTAAATAATTTAGGGAATATTTTCCCTACTCAATGTTTTTAATTGCCTTGTCAAAGATCTGGTAACAGTAGATAGCTGGATTCATCTCTTGGCTCTATATTCTGTTTCATACATCTACCTCTCGGTTTTTGTGCCAGTATCATGCTGTTTTAATCACTACAGATTTGTAGTATAATCTGAAGTCTGCAAGAGTGATTCCTCTTGCTTTGTTTTTATTCCTGAACAATGTCTTGGCTATTCGAGTTTTTTTCTGATTCCATATAAAATGAAGTACTATTTTTTTCAAGATCTTTAAAGTATAACAGTAGACCTTTAATAGGGATTGCATTAAAATTAGATATTGCTTTGGGTAATATGGACATTTTAACAATGTTGATTCTTCTCAGCCATGAGCATGGTATGTTTTTCCATTTGTTAACATTTTCAGGTATTTCTTTTCTTAGAGTTTCATAGTTCTCTTTATAGAGATCTTTCACATCCTTTGTTAAGTAAACTCCCAAATATTTCATCTTCTTTGGCACTACTGTGAACGGGATAAAGTCCTTGACTGTTTTTTCAGCTTGACTATTGTTGGTATATATAAAGGCTACAGATTTGTTAGTGTTGATTTTGTATACTGAGACACTACTGTATTCCTTGATCACTTCTAAGGGTCTTGTAGTCGAATTCCTGGTGTTTTCTAGATATATAATCATATCATCTGTGAAAAGTGAAAGTTTAATCTCTTCTGACCCTATATGAATGCTTTTAATCATGTTTTCTTCCCTAATTGCGATGGCTAAAACTTCCATTACAACAACAAAGAGCAATTGAAACAATGGGCACCGTTGCCAGGTTCCTGATATGAGTGGAAATGATTTCAATTTAACTCCATTCAACACGATATTGACTGTAGGTTTGCTATAGATGGCCTCTATCAGTTTAAGAAATGTTCCTTCTATGCCTATTTTCTTAAGTGTTGTAATCATGAAGGGATGCTGGATATTATCAAATGCTTTTTCTGCAACAATTGAGAGAATCATACATTCTTTGTTTTTGAATTTGTTTATGTGATGAATTATATTTATAGATTTATGTATGTTGAACCATTCTTGACATCCTGGGATAAAACCCACTTGGTCATGGTGTATAATTTGTTTAATATTTTTCTGGATTCCATTGGTTAGGATCTTGTTGAATATTTTCACATCAATTTTCATTAGTGATATTGGTCTATAATTTTCTTTTCTTGGTGGGTCTTTTCCTGGTTTGGGAATCAAGGTGATGTTTGCTTCATAGAATGCATTGGGTAGTATTCCGTCTTTTTCAATATTTTGGAAAGATTGTGTAATGTAGGTACTAGTTTTTCTTTAAAGGTTTGGTAGAATTCTCATGTGAAGCCATCTGGTCCTTTGCTTTTCTTTTTAGGGAGATTTTGTATAGCTGATCCTATTTCAGAGCTTGATATAAGCCCGTTCAACATTTCCACTTCATTCTGGCTAAGTTTTGGGAGGTGGTGTGCTTCCATGTATTGGTCGACTTCTTTTAGATTTTCATATTTCTTGGAATAAAGTTTCTTATAATATTCATTAATGATTTTTTGAATTTCTAAAGGGTCTGCTGTTATTTCATCCTTAACGTTTCTGATTGATGTCTTAGAGATTTTACTCTTTTTTCCTTGGTTAGGTTGAACAAAGGTTTATCTATTTTATTAACCTTTTCAAAAAACCAATTTTTTGATTTATTGATCTGTTGTATAATCCTTTTGATTTCAATTTCATTTAATTCTTCTCTAATTTTTGTTATTTCTTTTCTTATGCTGGATTTGAGATTGGAATGCTCTTCCTTTTCCAGTTGCTTGTGATGTCCCATTAAGTTGTTAACTTCTTCTCTTTCTGTTATTCTGAGCATGGCTTGCAATGCTATAAATTTCCCTCTTAGGACTGTCTTTGTAGTATCGCAGAGGTTGTGATAACTCGTGTCTTCATTATTGTTTTGTTCTAAAAATTTGGTAATTTCTTTTTTTTTTTTTTTTGAGACAGAGCATCAAGCTGTCCCCCTGGGTAGAATGCCGTGGCATTACAGCTCACAGCAACCTCCAACTCCTGGGCTCAAGCGAGTCTCTTGCCTCCGCCTCCCAAGTAGCTGGGACCACAGGCGCCCGCCACAACACCCAGCTATTTTTTGGTTGCAGCCGTCATTATTGTTTGGCAGGTCCAGGCTAGGGATTCGAACCTGCCACCTTAGGTGTACATGGCTGGTGCCTTAGCCGGTTGAGCTATAGGCGCCGAGCTGGTAATTTCCTTCTTAATCTCATCTCTGACCCATCTGTCATTCAGCATAAGGTTATTTAGCTTCCATGTTTTTGTATGAGGCTGCAAATTCTTTTTGCTACCAAATTCAACTTTTATTCCATGATGGTCCAAGAAGATGCATGGAATAATTTCTATTCTTTTAAATTTACTGAGCTTAGACTTATGACCTAAGATGTGGTGGATTTTAGAGTATGTTCCATGGACTGATGAGAAAAATATGTATTTGGTTTTGTTAGGATGAAATGTTCTGTAGATGTCTAATAAGTCAAGTAGTTGAATAGTTAAATTTAAATCTAAGATTTCTTTGCTTAGTTTCTTATTGGAGGATCTATCCAATACTGCCAAAGGAGTATTAAAAGCTCTGACTATGATGGAATTGGGAGAGATCAAGTTGCTCATGCCTGTTAGAGTATCTCTTATAAATTGAGGTGAAATATTTTTGGGTGCATAGATATTGATTATTGAGATCTCATCCTATTGAGTATTACCCTTAACAAATATAAAGTGGCCATCCTTGTCCTTGTTTACTTTTGTTGGTTTAAACCCTTGTAACTGTGAATAAAATTGTGACACCTGCTTTCTTCTGCTTTCCATTTGCCTGGAATATAGTTGACCAGCCATTCACACTGAGTCTATATTTATCTTTTAAAGTAAGATGCAATTCATGAATACAGCAGATGTCCGGTCTGAGTTTCTGTATCCAATCAGCCAATCTATGCCTCTTTAGAGGACAATTTAAGCCATTCACATTGATTGAAATTATTGATAAGCCTGGTGAAATATTGGGCATTGAATTGCTCAAAAGTCCAGTAGACATTTTTGATCCTTTCACCACTGTGGAAGTTGGAATTTGATCACAAGTTTCTGAGTGAGTTTACTTTTATGGTGGAGGATTGCTCTGGTCATTATGGAGGATAGGTTTGAGAATTTCCTAGAGACCTGGTTTAGTTATGGCAAATTTCTTCAACATGTGAATGTTGTTAACGTATTTAATTTATCCATCATAGATGAAACTCAGTTTAGCTGGATGTAGGATCATGGGTTGGAAGTTGTTTTTTTAGGAGACTAAAAGTCAATGACCATCCTCTTTTAGCCTGAAAGTTTTTGGCAGAGAGATCTTCAGTCATTTTAATACTCTTCCCCTTGTAGGTTATGGTTTTCTTGCATCTAACTGCTTTCAGAATTTTCTCTTTCATATTGACTTTAGTGCAGTTAATTATGATGTGCTTGGGGTATGTCTTGTTTGGGTTGACTCCTGCATTGTTTCTGAAACTGTCTGCTATCTGAATTTCAGAATCTCTTGGCATGTCTGGAAAGTTCTCTTTCACAATTTCCTGAAGAAGAGCCTCTGTGTTTTGTAAAGCAATTTCGTTGCCTTCAGGGATTCAAATAAAGTGAATATTAGTTTTCTTCAAATTATCTGAGAGCTCTCTGAGAGAAAGATCCATTATTGCTCTTTATTTCTTTTTATCTTTGCACTCTTGGGCTTGTTTAAAAGTTTGTCTTCAATGTCAGAGATCCTTTCTTCTGCCTGTTCCACTCTGTTACAGAAGGATTCTACCATATCTTTCAGATCCTTGAGGGCTGCAACCTCTTGGCTCAAAGTTTCAAGATATTTGGTCATTTTATCTTTGAAATCATTGAATTCTTGAGACATCTTTTGAATAATTTCTTGATGTTCTAATTCCCTCCTTTCTTCCATTCTATTAACCTTATTTGCTATCCAAATTCTGAACTCGATTTCTGACATCTTAGCCATCTGTTTATGGATGAGGTCTTCAATTGCATCTGCCCAATTTTTCCTTGGGGGATTTGATCTACTCTGGTTATTCTTATTGACTGAGTTTTTCCACTGATTCCACCCCATGCTGAAATTACAGTGTTTGCAGTCCATCCCAGAACCGTTCCTCCAGTAGCTGCCACTGGGGAAAATGCTGGCTTCCTCTGGATGTCCAGAGAGATAGGGTGTATCTTTGAGGAAATGCCTAAGGGGTGTGAGCTTATTGTTCCCTGCTACTGAGGCTGCTGCTATTTGCCTCAGGGTACCACTCCTCTAGTATGAATCACTTTCAAGTGACTGTCCTCTCACAGTTCTTGTGCAGCATGGGCCCAGCGAGGGTGGTGGGAGCAGTGGGGAATCCGCCTGCTACCAGGGGAATGTGGGGCTCAAGCAAGCAGCAGGTCTCTGGCTGCCCAGAGCCTGGAGAGGGTGGCAGAAGCAGCGGGGAGTCCACCTGCCATTGGGGGAACACAGGACTCAAGCAAGCAGGCAACACATCTCTGGTTTCCTGGCACTTGGCAAGGGTGGCGGAAGCAGTAGGAAATTTGCCTGCCACCAGGAGAGCACAGAGTTCAAGGAAGTAAGCATCAGGTCTCTGGTCACCCGGCACCTGGAGAGAGTGGCAGAAGCAGCGGGGAAGCTGCCTGCCACTGGGGGGAGAGTGGGACATGGGGAAGGCGTGAGTTTATCTGTCTCTTCTCTGAGCTCAGCTCTCCTTCAGCTTCTTTGGGTTCCTTGGGGCCATTATGTCTCCCCCTGGACTGTAGTTTTTGTTGAAAACTAGCTCCAGTCTGCCCTCATTCCCTGTTCCCCCATATTCTTGTTGAATGTGAAAGTTGGAATTAGGGAAAACAGCCTACCCAAAGATTTAGTAAAGTACAGAACACGTTGACACCAAATGAACAAATAAACAGACAAAAATTTTACCAGACACACAAGTACACAGATGCACAGACAATCAGAAACAAGTAAACAAACAGATAAAAAAGAAACAAACAAACAAGCAAAAACAAAAAAAAGTAATCATAAAATGATATTAAAAAGGAGGAAAAGAAAAAGAAAAAAGAAAGAAAGAAAAAAATTCTATTAGACTGCTGCATACACTCTCAGCAACTGGTCCATAGGATGTAGAGCTATGGAGACCCCCTTTTTGGAGTTTCACACTATGTCTACTTCCTGACTGGCCACCCAGCCTCAGCTGTCTTGTTCCAGATGACACCCCTATCTACCCACCAAAATCAGCACATCACCAGATTATCCATTCAACTCCTAGTTTCTCCTTGATCTGGGAAATTGTAGTCTTCTGTGGGGAAGGGACTGGTTGACACTGATGCCCACAGACACAGTGTGGAGCACAAAGAGCCTCAGCCTCAGCAAGAGGGTGCTGGCCACAGCTGATGCCTGCAGTCTCAGCACAGAGCACAAAAGAGTCCTCAGCCTCTACATGAAGCATGAAGGAGTCTTCAGCCTCCACAAGAGGGTGCTAGCCATGGCTGATGCCTGTGGACTCAGTACAGAGCACAAAAGAGCCCTCAGCCTCTGAGGGGGAGGTGCCGGCCATTACCGATGCCCATGGACTCAGTGTAGAGCACTTTTCTGTCTCCGAAGGGGAGCGTTCGGTTGCCACTGATGCTCACCACTTCAGTGTAGTGCCACAAAGACTTATCTAAAGTTACATTTGTCTGTTGTAAGTGGGGTCTTTTCCCTGACTTTTCTGTCCAGTCACCTAGAATCCTGACTCTCCAAATGGGGTCCAAATGGATCCCCTTTCTGGTTGCTAAATTCTGCACAGGAGTCCACGCCTCGCCACACTCTCTGCAAAACACCCAAACTCCCCACTGAATGGAAACAGCAGTCCTCTGCGGGGGAGGGGTAGGTTGCTGCCTTTCAGGCCGCTGGCCACTGGCTTTGGCATGGCTGCCAGCACAGAGTTTTCTCTGGCAGATACCATGGCCTTGGGTCACAATTCCAATCCAGCAATCCACCTCTTTGCTGCACAGCCTATATTGCTTGTCTGTACCAGCACTCCACACAGGGAAGCATCCAACACTCCCACTCTCACCTGAAACTGCTAGGAGAGTTGATCCAGAGATGCATTCCCTCCACCATCTTGCTCCACCTCCTCGATATACAATTACATTATCTGTGAAGAGTGACATTTTGATCTCCTCGCATTCTTTTTGGATACTCTTGATTGCCTTCTCTTGCCTGATTGTGATGGCTAAGACTTCCATTAAAATATTAGAAAGCAGTGGAGACAATAGGCAACTTTGCCTGGTTCCTGATACAAGTGGAAATGATTTCAATTTTACTCTATTCAATATGATATTTGCTGTGGGTTTGCTGTACATGGCCTCTATCAGTTTATGAAATGTCCCTTATATACCAATTTTCTTCAGCATTCTGATCCAGAAAGGATGCTGCATATTATCAAAAACTTTTTCTGCATCAGTTGAGAGAATCATGTTATTTGTTTTTTATTTCATGTGATGTATTATATTTATAGATTTGTGTATATTGAACCATCCTTGGAACCGTGAAATGAAATCCATCTGGTTATGATGTATAATTTTTTGATGTGTTGTTGGATTCTATTTGCTAGGATCTTATTGAATATTTTTGCAACAATATTCATTAGACATATTGGTCCATAATTTTCTTTTCTTGTTGGGTCTTTTCTTGGTTTGGGGATCAGGGTGATATTTGCTTCATGGAATGTTTTGGAGAGTTTTGGGAAAGGTTAAGTAATATAGGTACTAGTTCATCTTTAAAGGCTTGGTAGAATTCTGATGTGAAGCCATCTGTTGCTGGGCTTTTCTTTTTGGGGAGATTTCTTATAGTTTATGCTATTTCAGAACTTGATATAGACTTGTTCAACATTTCCACTTCTTTCTGGCTAAGTCTAGGAAGGTGGCATGTTTCCATGTATTGGTCTGTTTCCTTCAGATTTTCATACTTCTGAGAACAGAATTTTATGTAATATCTATTAAGGTTTTGTTGAATTTCTGAGGAGTCTGTTGATATCTGGCCTTTATCATTTCTTATATATACAACTAGGGATTTTACTCTTTTATTTCTGGTTAGTTTTGCCATAGGTTTATCTATTTTATTGGCCTTTTCAAAAAACCTACTTTTTGATTTATTGATCTATTGTATAATTGTTTTGTTTTCAATTTCATTTAGTTCTGCTCTAATTTTGGTTATTTCTTTTCTTCTGCTGAGTTTGAGGCTGTAATGTTCTTCCTTTTACAGTTGCTTGTGATGTCCCATTAAGTTGTTGGCATCCTCTCTTTCCGTTCTTTTGAGAAAGGCTTACAACACTGTATATTTCCCTCTTAGGACAGAACTTGTAGTATACCAAAGGTTTTGGTAATTCAAGCCTTCATTATCATTTTCTTCCAAAAAATTGATAATTTCCTTCTTAATTTCACCTATGACCCAGCTATCCTTCAACATGAGGTTATTTAGTTTCCATGATTTTTGTATGAATATGCAGATTCCTGTTGTTACTGAGTTCAAATTTTATTCCATGATGGTCAGAGAAGATACAAGAAATAATTTCTATACTTTTAACTTTGGTGAGGTTAGACTTGTGACCCAAGATGTGATCAATTTTGGAGGATGGTTCAGGGGCTGATGAGAAGAATTTGTATTCAGTTTTGTTAGGATGAAATGTTCTGTAGATGTCTGTTAAATACAATTGTTGGATGGTTAAGTTTAACTCTAAAAATTCTTTGCTTAGCTTCTTATTGGAGGGTATATTCAACACTGCCAAAGAGATGTGAAAATCACCAGCTATTATGGTGCTAAAGGAAATTGCATTGCTCATGTCTGTTAGAGTCTCTCTTATAAATTGAGGCACTTTCTGGTTTGGTGCATAAATGTTAATTGGAATCTCATCATGTTGAGTGTTGCCCCTAACAAATATGAAGTGATCATCCTTATCTTTCCTCAGTTTTATTGGTTTAAAGCCTATTGTATCTGTGAATAAAATTGCAACACTTTCTTTTTTCTGATTTTAATTTGCCTGAATTATAGATTATCATCCCTTCACCCTGAATCTATGTTTATCTTTTAAGGCAAGGTGAGATTATTGAATGCAACTGATGTCTGGACTGAGTTTTTGTACACAGTCAGCCAACTTGTGCCTCTTTAGAGGTCAATTTAAGCCATTCACATTAATTGAGAGTATTGATAAGCCAGATAGTATTTTGGGTATCAAGTTTTTCAGAAGTCCAGTGGACATTTTTAATCCGTTCACCACTGTGGAAGTTGGAATTTGATCAAAAGTTTCTGAATGAGTTTATTTTGATGGTGGAGGATTGTGCTATTCATTATGGAGGATACTTCTGAGGATATCCTGGAGAGCTGGTTTAGTTATGGCAAATTTCTTTAGCTTGTGAATGTCATTAAAGTATTTAATTTCTTCATCATAAATGAAACTCAGTTTAACTGGATACAGGATTATGCGTTGAAAGTTATTTTGTTTAAGGAGATTAAATGTTGATGACCACCCTCTTCTAGCTTGAAAGGTTTCAGCAGAGAGATCTGCAGTCATTGTAATGTTCTTCCCCTTGTAGGTTATGGTTTTTTTATGCCTTACAGCTTTCAGAATTTTCTCCTTCATATTAACTTTGGTGAATCTAATTATAATGTGTCTATGTGAATTTTTATTTGGGTTGTGTTGTGCCAGTGTTCTGAAACCATCTGCTATCTGGATTTCAGAGTCTCCTGCCATTTTTGTGAAGTTTTCCTATATTATCTCTTTGAGTAGAGAATATGGACCTTAGGAAGCAACCTCTTCTCCTTCAGAGTTTCCTATAAGGCAAATGTTTACTTTTTTGGAGTGGACCCACAATTCTCACAGGGAATGGTCCCTTTTTGCTCTCCTCTTCTCTTCCTCTTTGAGCATTTGGGAGCATTCAAAAACTTTGTCTTCAATGTCAGAGATCCTTTCCTCTGCCTCTTCCATTCTGTTTCTGAGGGACTCTACTATATTTTTCAGATCTTTGAGGGTCTCAAGTTTTTGCCTCAATGTGTCAAAATATTTGGTGATTTTTTTCTTTGAATTCTTGAGACAAAATTTTAATTACTCCTTGAAATTTTAATTCCGTCTTTATCTCCATTCTGTTGATGTTATTTGCCATCCAAATTCTGAACTTGATTTCTCATATCCCAGCCATTTGTTTATGAATGGAATCATATGGTGTGTCTGTTTTGTCATTTCTTGAGGGAGTTGATCTACTCTGATTATTGATGTTGGCAGAGATTTTCTGCTGATTCTGCCCCATGATCATTTTTCACTGTTTGGCTATATGGGCAGGTAAGGTGTAATTGGATTGGGGGCTCCTGTAGTTGTGGTTAACCAGCCTTTTGCTAAGGATCTGGGACTGGTGAATGTATCTTTTTCTCCTGCAAATTTTCAAAGGACCTGTACCATATTATAGTCTGAGGCTCTGGGGACATACTTGGTGTAGTAGGGTTAGGTGGCTCTGTCTTGTATTCAGCTGGAATTTGTTTGATCCTAGTGGATCAGTGGCACTGGGTTGAAGTCTCAGCTGTGGAGAAATGGAAAAACTAAGACACCCCACCCCCCATGGCAATAACTGTAAGAGGAAAATCAACCCTTTTCTTTTCCACCCAACCATGGTACCACCAGAGAGGGTCCTTGGGTGATTAACCCACGTTAGGAGTTCCAAACTCTGAAGTGGGAGAGTTAGAAAGGTCTCTAGCAACTAGATAGCAGAGGTCTATTGAATACTCAAGTGTGGCTCACTCCAGTGCTCTGTGAAATCATAAAGGCCTGCTCAGTAGCAGAGTTGGACCAGGGAGCTGGTGTCTCTTTCCCCACCTTGCACCTCTTTCACAGCCAGTCACTGGTAACCCCATAGAGCTGTGACCCTTCTCCATCCGATAAGCAGATGTGCCAAGGCTTTTCCCCTGCCAGAGTCAAAGTAAAATCAATGCTCCCTTGGCTCAGCCACCACACGCTGACACCAGCCTACTGGGACAGCTGAGGCCTGCCTGCCTCGGGTACTCAATGGCAACTGGGGAGTGTTCAACCTCAGCTCAGTCTGAACCTGAGGATAACAATTCAGCAAATAATTTTCTCCCTTGTCCACCATGCCTTTGCTCCAGCTGCTCTGCAGCACTTGTATAGGGCGAGATCTGGCTTCCTTTCACATTCCTCAAAGTTGGGGAGGTGTCTCTCCTAGATTAGACCCTGGCAGGATTGTTCTACTATTGCTGAATCTTCGTGGGAGTTGTCCCTGCACAGCTCACATGTAGCTCCCACGGCCAGTGAGGCTGCTGTAGAGGTAGCTCCAGGAGTGCAGGGTTCTCAGCTTCAGCAGCAGGGCAAGGCACATGGCACATGGCTCTGGCAAGTTGGGGTGTGCAGTGGCTCTGGCAAGGTGGAGTGCATGGCTCACAAGCCTCCTCTCACATCTGGTTTGCATTTTCACAGAGCCAAGCCTGACAGCTCCCCCCCCCTTTTGTCTGCACTACTCCTGGGCTCAATGTTACAGTGCAGCTTTTCTACCACAGCCCTTGCAGTGCCTGGACCTGGCAATGAACTGCAGGCTTTCTGGTCTCTGCAGTATTTAGGCTTCTGGACTGTCAGGTGAGGGGAGAAAGGTGGACTGGAAGTTCAAAATGGAAGGGATAATGTTAGTTCAACTTTCTTCCCTGGCAATAGCATGCTCCACATCACAGTAGGGTCCCTCTTTAGAGGTAGTCCCCACTACCTGCAACTCTCTCTCATGGGGTGAGACAAGAGGTCCTCAGTTCACCTTTCGCTTGTAGAAAAGCTACAATGAACAGAAAAAAAAAACTCTCCTGGGGGAGGGGATGGACACTTTTTCTTTGGGATGAGTTTTATACCTGAAATTTGCTTTGTTGGAGTTGCAGCTTGCCTCAGCAGAGGTAATGTGTAGTTATCACTCTTTCTTAGCTAGGTTCCCAGTCTTCAGTTTTATTAGGTACTTTCTGGTCATTATCCTTCCCTCTGGATGGGAGCTTCTATTGAATGCTGGCTATGGTCAGCCATCTTTCCCCTCCTCCTCAATAGATACTTTGATAAGAGCTAGAACATTCTGAGGTGGAGGAATGTGTTGCACCTGAATTTATTCCTTCCTATTAAACATTGGGGTTTCTTTACCAATGTGAGAAGTGTAACCACTAGGAGCTATAGGGAATAGTTCACTTTTTCAAGACTTAACTGTGGCCTCCAAATTTAACAGACATATTTCTTATGTGGGGTCCATCCTCTCTTAGTGAGGAGTTGTTTGTTTGATGTTATGATGACCTGTGAGACAGAATTTTGGTCAGGTTCAGTAAGGCGGATGTTACCAATGTATTTCCAAAACCTAGTTTCTGATGGAATTCAGGGTCAAGCATCTATGTCCTATGGAAAAAAACTGTAGGGCTATTTAAACAACTGGTAAAATGTGTATTGTAATACTCTAACTCCATTTTGTACATAAAGCAAGACTTACTCCATTTTGCTAAGGACTTTGCTAAGGACTTTCAACACTCT
This sequence comes from Galago senegalensis, assembly GCA_963575145.1. Classification (NCBI taxonomy): domain Eukaryota; kingdom Metazoa; phylum Chordata; class Mammalia; order Primates; family Galagidae; genus Galago; species Galago senegalensis. Next base: position 33,892 of record CAUYTI010126059.1, read on the forward strand.
CCTTTTAAGCTCAGCTGAAAGCTGCAGAGTTTAGCAAAAACTGTGAAATCCTGTGAAACCATAGCTGCTCCTTGTAAGCACTCCCCTTACCCTATATATCTAAACTTGCAGGTGTTGGCTTTTATGAAACTGGGCCTGCATTTAAGGACTACCTCTCCCCCACCTTGTGAAAAGCTTATAGCCCTGCTTCTGGTGGTTGAGAGACCCAGTGGTGTGAGCTTGCTCTTGACTGCTGGCCAATAAAGTACCCCTGCTTAATTTGGACACAGTGTCCTGGTGTTTCTCTATTCCACTAGCTTTGGATATAGCATTTGAAGGCCCCAGTGAAATCGCTAGCTGGAGGGTTGATCTCCCTGTGTAGCCCCCTGGAGAGGGCAGGAATTATAGGGAAAGTGCCACTTGAGACATTCCATGGCCCTGTAATTCTCTGAACTCCTCCTGGGGGCTTCATAGAGACTCCTGCCAACTCCTTATCCAAATTAAGGTCCTCTAGCTTACTGTCAAGAGGTAAGAGTCTGTGGTGTTTGTTTGAAATTGTTTTTGTTCAGAAGTGCCCCTGGTGATCTCCAAGGGAAGGCCACTGGACAGGAGCCTCAGGGGTTGGTCCTGGCCTTTCAGAGACACTAGAACACTACTGTCATCAGGACGCTGGTGTGCTTTGGTCCTACAGATCCTAACTCCTACAACAAAATGGCAAATCTGGGAATTCCTGGGTGCAGAGGGCTACTGACATTTATAGATCCGGGGTTTGGCTAAAATCACAAAGCCCTTGTATGCTACCACTGCTGCTGATGGTCTCCACCTGTGGAAAGACCAAGAGGATCAGGCATTTAAAGCTCTAAAGCAGGTCCTTGAAATAGCCCTCAGCTAAGCCATTACACCTGTTTGTCCATGAAACCAGAGGCATTGCCAAAAGAGCGTTGACCCAGACTCTTGGGCCATGGAAACATCCAGTGGCTTATCTGTCTAAGCACCTTGACCCAGTAGCCACTGGGTGGCCAGGATGCTTTTAAGCCATCACAGCCACAGCCCTGATGGTGCGGGAAGCAAACAAATTTCCTCTGGGATAGGACTTACTTTGGCAACCCCTCATGCAGTGGAGACTTTCCTTCAAGGTGCTACAGGTCACTGGATGTCAAATGCCAGACTCACCTAATACCAGAACCTACTGCTTGATCAGCCATGATTGAAGTTCACCCAGACACAAAATCTGAATCCTGCCACATTGATGCCAGATGATGAGCCACAACATCGAGTGCACACTGTGAAGATGTGCTAGACTACTCTCAGCACTGGTGTACAGACTTGCAGGACACACCATTCTCAATTGCTGAGGCCACACAAATGACAGAAGCTATCTGTGGGAAGGCTCCTGAGAAACAGGAGCAGCTGTGACCACACGAGATGAGGCAAGCTCTTCCTGCTGATAGTTCAGCACAAAAGGTAGAAGTTACTGCCCTCATGCAGGCTCTCCAGTGGGGAAAAGACAGTCATAAATATTTATACTAACAGCCAGTATGCCTTTGGCATAGCTCACACCAGAGGGGTTTGCTGACATCATCTGGCAAAGCCATTAAAAATAAAGATAAAATTCTGGCACTACTAGATGCTCTCTGTTTTCCAAAGAAGGTTGCCATTATTCATTGCCCAGGACATCAAAAATTTGAAATCCCAACAGCCACAGGCAACTGCTTGGCAGACAAAACAGCCTGTAATGTAGCCCTAATGCCTGTGAAACCCCGTGAACTCTTAAGTAAGATAGATAAAGAAAAGGCTTAGAAAGCTGAAGAAGGGCCCCATGGTGGGGGGGTCCTCAAACTTCTATCAGGTACTATAGTATGATTTCCAGACCATAGCCTTGCCACTATACCCAATTATTCACAAGATGAAAGAAAGCATGCTGACAAACTAGGGGCAACAGAAACCACTGGTAGTTGTCCGCAGCTGAAAGGAGGTCAGTTATACTTGCCAGAGTCAGTAGGAAGGATCAAATACATGCCACCACTCACTTAGTGAGCAAGAAAATGCAAGAGTTATTGTGACCTAGGTATGCCTTCAGAGGACTTTCAAAGTTATCCCGGTGAGAAGGTCAATGCCAAGGTAGAACCAAAGCTTCCCATGGGAATTTTCCTCAGGGGGCACATGCCAGGTGACAGTTGGGAAATTGACTTTATTGAACTCCATCAAGCTAGCAGGAGATATAAATATCTCCTGGTGCTGGTAGATACATTCCCAGGGTGGGTAGATGCTTTCCCTGCCAGAAATAAAACTGCTTTTAACCACAGCAAAAATGCTTTTGAATGAGATTATTCCTATGTATGGGCTACTTTTTCAGTTTCTTACATAATGGGCCAGCTTTCATTTCTGATTTGACCCAAGCAATTAATAAAGCCCTAGGCATACAGTGGAACCTCCTTTGTGCCTACCTGCCACAAAGCTTGGGGCAAGTAGAAAGAATGAACCAGATCCTAAAGGAAACTTTAACTAAACTCATTGACAAGACTGGTGGAAAGTGGACAGAACTCCTGCCCTTAGCAACTCTTAGAGCAAGGTGTACTTCTGTATAGAGCAGGTTTTACTCCTTATGACATCATGTATGATTTCATACATGCTTCCCCATGTGCATGACCTTCAGTTAGCAGAAATAACTAACCATACTCTTTTAAAGTATCTCTAGTTCCTCTCCCAGATCCAGAGAGACATCGTCCTCCAGATTCGAAATACTTACCAGGACCTCAGAGGGACTGTGAAAGACTCTGAAAGTGCCTTTCAGCCTGGAGATTGAGAGTATGTTAAGTCATTCTGGAAAGAAGTCCTCATCCTGAAGTGGAACGGAGCCTTCACCATCATCTTCACCACCCCAATGACTGTGAAAGTCAACAGTTTGTCAGTATGGATACCCCATATCTAGGTGAAGAATACCAAAGAAGACAGCAAAGCCCACTGGACAGCAGTCCCAGGAGAAAACCCACTCAAGCTAAGACTGTTAAAATCTTGATTTTTTCCCCATATATAGTTGTTTTCCTTCCCTGCACCCTTGCTTCTTCCCCTCCTATTTTGTTGCCTGATGGAAAGATTACAAGCCAGTGCTTTTAACCTTAAGGAGTTAAGGGGCAAGAGGCCAACTGAGTGTATCTGGAGACAAAAATAGTCTTGAAAACTCAAGATCTATACATGCTGTCCCAATATAGTTAATTATGCTGCCCAGGAGCTCGCCACCCCCCCAGGACCAGTGGGGTCACTTGCACAACTGAAGTATTTGATTGGAATCCCTGGCTAACAACATTGATTATGAGTCTGGCCAGCCCTCTCATCCTCGTTATCCTAAGTTTGCTGATAGAGCCTTATATTCTGAACTGGTTAATCAATTTTATGAAAACTTGACTGGTTGCAATAAAAATGCTCACTATGACTCAGTACCCCCAAATGAAGAGTCAAGGGTTTGACTTGGATATAAGACCAGTGGGGAATGTAATACATTAACTCCATTTTGTATGTAGAACCAGACTTACTCTTGCTAAGGACTTTGCTAAGAACTTTCAACACTTGTCCTTTAAACTCAGCTGAAAGCTACAGAGTTTAGCAAAAACTGCAAAATCCTGTGAAACCACAGCTCCCCCTTGTAAGAACTCCCCTTACCTATAGATTGAATTTTGCAGGTGTTGGCTTTTTTTTTTTTTTTTTGAGACAGAGCCACAAGCTGTCCCCCTGGGTTGAGTGCTGTGGCATTACAACTCACCGCAACCACCAACACCAGGGCTCAAGCGAGTCTCTTGCCTCCCCCACCCAAGTAGCTGGGACCACAGGCGCCTGCCACAACGCCCAGCTATTTTTTGGTTGCAGCTATAGGTGTTGTTTGGCTAGCCAGGCTGGATTCAAACCTGCCAGCTCAGGTGTATGGGGCTGGTGCCTTACCCGCTTGAGCA
>CAUYTI010126060.1:0-90801 GCA_963575145.1 Galago senegalensis
TTAAAGCAATAACTGAGAAAATGACATGAAGGCTGTGTTGACCAGTTTGATGGAAGTATTTCAGATTGCATGTGAAAACCCCACACTGTACCCCAGAAGTGCACTAATGTACATAGTTACCATTCAATAAAAAAAAAAAAATTAACAAAACAAACAAACAAAAAAAACTAACAAGCAAGCAAAAAACCTAGAAGTTGAATTAGCATATGATCTAATAGTCCTTTCTGGGTATATACATACAGGAATTTAAATTATAGTCATTAAAGAAATATTTGCATTCCCATGTTTATCATAGCATTATTTATAAAAGCTGAGATAAAACAATGAAGGAATGGATTTTTAAAATGCTGCATATAGATACGGTGCCACCAATACCTTGTGGTGCATCTTACAAGAGTACATGTGAAACTTACTATATGTAGAATATAAATGTCTTAACAAAATAACTAAGAAAATGCTATGAATGCTATGTTAACCAGTTTGATGAAAATACTTCAAATTATATATAAAACTAGCACATTGTACCCCATGACTGCATTAATGTACACAGCTATGATTTAATATTAAAAATGTTGCATATATACACAATAAAACACTATTCAGCTAAAAAGAAAAAAAATAACAGAAAATGTAATCATTTGCGGCAACATGAATTAACTGATAGGACATTGTGCTAATTAGCCAGGCACAGACAGGCAAATACTATGTGATCTTGCTTATGTTTGGAATCCAAGAATATAAAACTTATAGAAGGAGAGAGTAACATGGTAGTTACAAGAGACAGATGGGAAGGAGGGTGGATGTAGAAAGGGAAGTTGATGGCCAAAGGGTTTAAAGATTCAGTTAGATCTGAGGAATAACTTTCGAGGACCTATTACGTAGCATGGTGATCAGAGTTAATCATAGTGTGTTTTTAAAAACAATTAAAAAGGGATATTTAATGTTCTCACCACAAATAATAAATATTTGAGTTGATGAAAATAAAAATTAACCTGATTTAGTTATTCCACAATGTATGCATGTATCACAAAACCACATTACATCTCATAAATATGTATAATTATTATTTGTCAATTAAAATAAAACAAAAAATTGAAATAAATCTGTTGTGCTACATGGTAATGTCATTCCCTTTCCTAAATCATGCAATGTTTTTTATTGTTTTCTATAAAGTCTAAACTAGCTACATGGCCTACAAAGTCTGTATAATTTGCTTTCAACTGTTTTTCCACAAATCAACATTTGTATTCTCCCTTTTTCTTTTTCTTTTCCTTTCTTTCTTTTTTTTTTTTTTTTGTTGTTGTTGTTGTTGCGGTTGGCCCCTGCAGGGTTCTAACCCACCAGCCTTGGTGTATGTGGCTGGCACTGTAAATACTGTGCTACAGGCACTGAACCAAATAATACTCTTCCTTTCTTGATAATAAGTTGTTACACACTCTGCAATCTGTGAACTTAGTGATTACTATCCTCTGCCTTGGGAATACCTTTACAATGGTCTGAGTTTTGCTGAAATCTAATTTTATAGTGGTTCATGCCTGTGTTGTCTTCTGAGAGATTCTAGTCCTCTACATTGTACAGACCTGTTTAGGCAGGTCTTTTTTTTTTTTTTTTTTTCCTTACAGCCTGCTTTTTTTTTTTTCATTGATATTATCAACTTAATTACGCTTCATTGCTTGTTGTCTTATTTCCTTTATGTCTAAAATTAAGTTCTTACTGTCTTTTCTGTATTTTCTTACAGTTAGTTGCTAACACCTAGCAAAGATCCTAGTATATATTAATAATAGATATGTTAAGTTTCTTATTTTCCTATAAAATGTTACCACAAACTTAGTGGCCTAAAGCAAAACAAATTTATTACCTTATAATCTGTTAAATATCAATCTAAAATAGGTCCCACTGAGCTCAGCACCTCTATAGTTCAAGTGGCTAAGGCACCAGTCACATACACCAGAGCTGGTGGGCTTGAATCCAGCCTGGGCCTGCCAAAACAACAATGACAACTACAACCAAAGAAAAGCTGGGCATTATGGCAGGCGCCTGTAGTCACAGCTACATGGGAGACTGAGGCAAGAGAATCCCTTAAGCCCAGGAGTTGGAGGTTGCTGTGAGCTGTGATGTCAGAGCACTATACCCAGGGCAATAGATAGAGGCTCTGTCCCTGCCCCCTCCCCCAAATGGGTCCCATTGGACTAAAATTATGATGTTAACAGGCAGAGACGAATTTCTTCTGAAAGTTCTGGGGAGAATCTATTTGCTTTCTCTGACTTAAAGAAACTACTTAAAACTACAAAGCTAGGAAGGTTTATTGCAAAGCCAGAAAGTTCATTGCAATGTCATTGCTCCGGTTCTTCCCCTTCTGCCTCCCTCTTCCATTTATAAGGATCCTCATAATTACCTTAGACCTAACTGAGTAGTCCAGTATAATCTTCTCACCTTTGGTTAGCTAATTAAAAACTTTATTTTATCTGCAATTTTAATTTCCAATTGCCATTTAATAGATTCACTTGTATTAAAAACTATGAGGATACATTTAAAGGCACATTATTTTACCTATCACAGTGGATGATCATACTCTTTTTTAAATGAGTGATCAAATAATAAATTTTCTTCTTCTAAGTTACTTTTTATTTAATCTCCCCTCTATGTTTACACAATTGAGGTACATGACATTTTGCTCATTAAAATAGATTGAAAATAATAATATTTTAAAGACTTATCATTTTATTGTTTTGTTTTGTTTGCAATTTTTTGCCAGGGCCGGATTTGAACCTGCCACCTCCAGCATATGGGGCATGTGCCCTACTCATTTGAGCCATAGCTGCTACCCCCCAAATAATAATTTTTAATTACACATTGTTTATTAACAATAATCTTCCCAATAAAAGCAAGAATGAACATATTCTTGCAAATATTTAATAAATATTTCTGAATATTTCCTAATACACAAAATAGGGATATTATAATTTTTAAATATTTCAATCTTATTTATAGGAAGTATTTTACATAGGGTAGGTATCATTGGATAAGTATTACTATTAATTGTTGATGTATCTATTGTTATTATCATTAAAGAGTACCTGCCTGCCAGAATATCTTTCCTAATTAGGATTACAGTAGTAATTAATGTTAAAATGTCTCCATTCAAAGCAACTATTTCCATGAGGTCATTGACTTGGGAACCTGTATCTTTCAAAAGTGGACTATACGAAAGGGTGCTGAAAAGATTATTCTAGTTCTCGCCTACCCACTCTTTCCTCTCCACTGCTGGTTTCCTCCTTTAACATCTGCTCTGAAATAATTTACCATTTGAGCTCTGTTGTACTTCCAGCATTTGTGACTCATTGTGCTTTTCTTACTCACTTCCAAAAAAGTAGTCATAATCTCCCTCAATTGCTTGGGGGAAAGGAAGTCGAACACATCTATTCCCTTTCATCACAATTTAAACTGGATGATATATTATTCCTAAAATATATCAAATCATGTTTATAAAAATAATTTTTGAATGATGACAAATCAACCTGCTTACTTTACATCTCCTCTGATAAGAGTGTATTGAGTCCATAAGTCTTTAAAAACTTGAAGGAGACAAATTTTATGATATGTCCTACTACCTACCTCATTCTTTATTAACTTTTTTAATGTAGACTGTTACAAACATCCGATGTGCCATGAAAATGGCTTTCTCTACATTCAAATCATTTTTTAAGTTTGTGTTTTCACTATAACTAAAGTTTGTTTCACCTTATCTATTCTTATTTGTTGGATATTTTGAGGGCTTTTCAAAGTCAGTTTTTTCAAAGTCAGTTTTTCTCTTCATATATGAGAAATAAATATATGTAGCTTTAATGTTTTATAGGATTATAAGGTTATTTTAAAAATTTTTAAAAAGTAGCAAATTTTCTTTGGCTTTTTATTTCTCCAAACATCATCCTGCTTTGTAGAAGCAATATTTTTTACTATTTTGACTGTTTTTATATACCATTATATCTTTATTTACTATGCTCTATGTTATTTATTCAGGTTCCTATTATGAAATATTAGGACATTAGCTTGTTTATCATCTCAACACTTTCCCAATCCATAGTTATGTCAATATTTTTGTTGGAAAAAAAAATCACTTTTTTCAATATAATCACTTTGTGAATAGTACTTCATTTATATTTCCATTTCTGTTCAACACAGAACTTTTTAAAATTGCTTAATTAAGAAATATAGATACCTGGGGTGGCACATGTGACTCAAAGGAGTAAGGCACCAGTCCCATATGCTGAAGGTGGTGGGTTCAAACCAAACTCTGGCCAAGAACTGCAAAAAAAAATAAAAATAAAAATAAAAATAAATAAATAAAATAATAATAATGATAAAGTAAAATAAAAAATATAGATACCTTATGACACCATTGCTTACCCACCAATAATTGTTCAAAATGTACTCAATATAATTGTTTATCTAGTTAATTATCTCAGGTACTATCAAAGGTATTATTTCATTTGGTTTTGTTTGTCAAAACAAAAGAAAACCTTTGTTAGTGCTTTTCAAACCAAATAAGGAAAAGGTTGTTTTTGTTTTTCTTTTGCTTTGTTGTGCTAAAAAATCCTCTGGAACTTTCAGGCTTCCCCTCCATCCACTTGAGTCCCTAATAAGACATTGGTACAACCGCCCATCTCAGCACTGCCCTGGGCTGATAGGATTACTCTTCTCTTCATTCTTATAATTGTGCTTATCATCTCAACAGAGCCTATAGTAGCTCATAATAGAGAATACAGACTGACTTATCATGATTTTTCTTAAATATATCCACATGCATACTTCACAACCTTATTCAGGAAATCTTATCTTTTATACTTTTTATTTGAAATTGTTTTTATTAGCCATAATAGATAACCTAATTAGTCAAACTAAAATTATAACTTTACCTATAAATGGAACTTTTTCCATAAGAATGAGTTCATTTAGTCACATTTTATTACCATTACACTGAGAATCACATACCATCTTGAGCCATTTGCTTTCACCTTGAAGCTTATGTAATGTTACTTTTGGTCACTTTATTAATGATACCCCAAATCCGTATCAAGCCAGGTCTTCACTGGTTCGTTTTCTGCACCCTACCCAGAGAAACACTTTGGACCCCTGAATTTTTTTTTTTTCCATTTTCTAAACTCTTTAACACTTCCATTCACTGAGACATCAATTTCTTTTTTTTTTCTTTTAGATTTGTTTAATGGAAACAATTTGCATATCACATTCAATAGTATAAAATCCTTATGCAAGAGACATTATTAGAAGGCTTTTATTTTAAAAAGTTAAGCATAAATTATGGTAAAGTGGCTTTGCCTATGAGATGGTTTAAACTGAAACCATCCAGGAGGGGGTAGGAATTAATCTACTTTTCTAAAATAGAGGCATATTTGACAATAAAAATAGGGCAATCTCTTTGCTATTTTAGGGTGGATTTTAAGTTTCAGCGGCTGGCTCAAGCAGCAACCAGCCCCTTCCCCACAGAAGATAACGATTTCCAGTTTGAGGGGAAACTAGGAGTTGAATGGAAATCTGGTGAAGCGTGGATTCCTGTGCTGAGTTTAGAGGGCAGATAGGAGTGCCATTTGGAAAAGGACAGCCAGCCTGGTGGCCAGCCAGGAAGCAGACATATTGTGAAACTTCAAAAATGACGTCTCCATAGCACCTCTTCAATCTTATCTGTAGCCAGTCATCCTGCATCTGAAGCTGGTTCAGGACACCCCACATTGAGACCTCAATTTCAACATATCTCTTTTCAAATCTTCAAAGCCTGCCCACACCACCTTGCTTGCAAATACTGATTTTGCTTCCTATTTCACTGAGATAACTGAAGCTGTGGAAAAGATATTCTAAGAACTTCATCTTCCAAATCTACTCTTTCTTAGAAATATAATTGTATTTCTTTCTACTGTTTTCATCATGTAAGTCTGCTTGCATCCAAGCACAACTGGATATGGTGGCAACATCAATCCTTTCTCAATTTCAAATTATCCATTTCCTCCTTTTTCTCAGTCACTTCTAGCATCATACATCAATGCAATATTTTCCACATCTTAATTTTTAAAAAGCAAATTTTTGTCTATATCCTCCTCCAGATATCATTTTCTTCTTCCTTTCCTTTTTAGTAGCAAAACTTTTTTTTTGAATGCTGTCTGTAAACCCTATCACCCCTTACTTTCTTAAACACACTTCGTCAGGCTTTTGTTTCATCATGTCCTCTTCTCAAGGTCATTTATGCCACATGGAGCTGAGTAAAGATTCGGCCAATTCTTGAATTTCATGCCCTCTGTCTTGACTGGGGGATTTGACACAGTTGCTCGCTCTTACTTTATTTGTTTATCGTTTATCTTTCTGGGCTTGGAGATACAATGATTTTCCTTTACTGACCTTGCTATTCTTTTTGCATCTATGTCTCGTGTTCCTGAAGGGCACACATTGGAATGGTTTAGAAGTTATTTCTTAAAACTCACACCTGTTCTCTCTTGAGGCTAAAAATATCTTTTAGGTGTTGATGACTTCTAAATGTGCATACACCCAAGCACATGCATACATACACACACAGACACACACACAGCCCAAGGAATACTACTCAGCCATAGGAAAGCATGAAATAATGTCTTTTGGAGAAACGTGGGTGGAACTGGAGACTGGAGACCAATATCCCAAGTGAAGTAACTAAGGAAGGAAAATCAAATACGAGCTCCTTACATATGAGTAGGAGCTAAGCTATGGTTACACACGGTCACACACAGCGGAAAAATATTAGACATTGGAAACTACACAGGTGGGAAGATGAGAGGCCAGCAAGGAATGCAACATTCACTATTTGGTATAATGTACACTCTTCAGGTGATGGGTACTATAAAACCCAGACATCACCACAATACAGTGTGTTCATGTAACAAAACTGCATGTGTACCTCTTAAATCTATAAACATAAAAGAAAGTAAATGATTTTCTAATTGAACAAGGAGATGAGTAACATGAAGCTTGTTTTATACAGGTGCATCTCAAAATTTTTAAGATATATGGCAACAAATAGCAAAAATTAGATTTATACAGTAGAATTATTCCTAAAGCAAATTAATATACAATTGGTCTGCTTTAATTTCAGATTCATTAAAAATTCCTGAAATAAATGATGAGAATGGTATAGACCATTTTTCATTATAACCGAAATCATTGTAAACAAAATCAGTGAGATAGGCCTTATCAACTCACTTTGCCTTCATTCTATACCCCAGGGAGTTCTAGATATTGAGTCAAGAAAATATTCTAATACCAATAGAATAGGTAAAAATTAAAGAAAAATGTTCCATGTTAGTGGTTAAAGATAAAACCTATGCCACAAAATGTTTGTGTCTTGAATCATAGTTAAATGAAAGAAACTGAAAATTATTTTTTAAGAAATACAAATGAAACAAAGAAGAAAAATGTTACAAAGTGCTTGATTACAAAGATTTTCATATTTTCATTTAAAAGCAAGAACAGATCAGGATTAATGATACCAAACCAAGATCAAAAAAGTCCCTGACAAAATTGAACCTGATTATAAAATAAATTGTTCAAAGAAGTTGATTAAGTAAGCAGAGGAACTTCTCAGACTTTGCCTGAAACAATTGGAGTTTAGTGTGTTTTATGTGAATGTCTGATAATTCACTATTTTAAAGCAGAACACTTCTACCTGAACAGAACTGGTCATCTTGAAACGATGACAGTCATGTTCCCCTTGATACGTGGATATCATTGTAGGAAGTAACTATATGAATATACATTACAATACTCTTCTAATTAAGGATAGTTTTAATATGTTCTTGAAATTAATTATACATTAGAGGATCCATTTAGCACCTGAACATAATAAATTGCAAAAGACAGAACTAAGTGATAATCTATTTTTCAAATAAATACCATTTGATTCTTTGTTTTTCTTTTGGCACAAATTGACTTTTTCCTTTGTTGTCTTTTTGTTTTATTTCATCTCATGTTGTTTTCTTTTGGGTGACTAGACAAGGTTTCTAATCTCCCAAGGCAAGTCAGAAGAATTAGTTATTTAAGACAATAAAAAGAACACGATTTCTACTCAGACAGGGTCCCTAAGTAATCATTCCTGCACAACAGCATTTTCTTCAAGGTGGCAAGAGTACTATAAATGATGATTTGGGTACGGAATTATTATGTACTAATAACAGTACATAGCCTATTACTATGTAATATCTCCTGCTGCTTCATAATTAGCTCTGTGCGTGGTTTGGAGGAGTTGCTGTGTACTTCACGGACTGTTCGCCAGGTAGAACATAACAGCTCCTTGGGAGCCAATTAGCTGGGCCTGTCAAGGCCAATTTCAGCAATTTTTAGTTGTGGATTATAACCCCAAAAGCTGTGATTGTGAAAAACATACAGAGGATTTCATGGGCTAAAAAGAATGTCTGCAGTGACAGTACAAATCCTTTCCCATTCATGTTTGTTCATTACTATAACAAAGAATCATGGCTTAGGATTGTCTGTGATTCTGAAATTGCTGAAGTGTTTAGCCTACGATGCATAATTATTAACAATTTTTATTTTCAGGATTCTTAATTTTAAATGTAAATGGGAGAGGAAAAGGAGTGAGATGATATATCATTTCTCAAAGGCAATGATAATTATTTGGTAGAATGTAGCAAAAGGGTTTCTTTAAGAATTGAATCAATCACAAAGCAACAGAAAAATGTTAATCTAAGTGAAGTATTTCAGAAATGGAAAAATAAATACTACATGTTCTCATTAATAAGTGAGAGCTATATGATAGGTACACGTGATCATAAAGTGGTATGGAAGCAGCAGTTCCCAAGCTTTTTGGCTCCAGGGACTGTCTCATGGAAGACAAGTTTTTCTATGAATGTGGGGAGGGCATTAAGTTGTATGAGAAGCACAACCTAGATCCCTTGCATGTGCAGATTATAGTAGGGTTTGCCCTTCCACAATGTCCCTGCTGATGCCACAAGGTGGAGCTCAGGTGGTGATCAGAGCAATGGGAAGCACCTTTGCTCCCAGGACTGCCACTCACTTTCTGCTGTATGTCCTGGTTCCTGACAGGCCACATACTGGTGAGGGACTGCAGGTGTAGAGGACATTGGGGACTAAAGTGGGAGGGGGGGATAGCACAATCTTGCTATTTCTATCCAACATAGTATTGGAAAATGCACCTAGAGCAATTAGACACAAGAAAAAAATCACAGATATTCAAATTGGAAAAGAAAAAGTTAAAATATCCTGTTTAGGGATGATATGATCTTATATAGAGAAAACCCCAAAGGTTCTGCCCCCCCCAAAAAAGAAAAAAATTATAACAACTAATAAATGAATTCAGTAAAGTTTATGGAGTATAATATCAGCATATAAAAATCAGTATCATTTTATACACTAACAATGAACTGCCTAAAAAAGAAACCATGAAAACAATTTAATTGAAAATAGCTTGAACAGGACATCTTTAGGCATAAATTTAACTTAAGAGATAAAATATTTGTGTGCTTAAAATTATAAAATATTGATAAAAAAACCTAAAGATGACATAAATGAAAATATATTTAAACATTCTTCATGTTTAAGAACTGAAATAATATAGTTAAATCATTCTACCACAATGTTCTATTTAGTGCAATCTCTATATAAGTTCCAATGACATTTTTCACAGAAACAGAAAAAGCAATCCTAAAATCTATACGAACAATGAAAAACCCTGAATCAACAAAGACATTTTGAACATAAAGAACAAAGCCAGAAGCAGCAGACTACCTGATATCAAAATGAACTAAAAAGCTGTGGTAATCAAAACAACACAGAAATGGCATAAAAACAGACACATAGACCAATGGAACCCAATAAGGGGCCCAGATATAAATCTATGTACTCATATTCAATTGATTTTCAAAGAGGTTGCTAAGAACACATGATGAGAAAAGGACAATCTTTTCCATAAATAAAAGAAGACCTATGATCGGCCAACAGGTATAGGAAAAAGTGCCCAAAATCACTAACATGAGGAAAACGCAAATTAAAATCAGGGAACTCATACTTACTGTTTTTAGAATGTAAATCAGTGCAGCCATTGTGAAAAATAGTGTAGAAGTTTCTCCTCAAAATAGAACTAGAACTGTTATGTGGTCCAGCAATCCCACTACTGAGAATAAATACAAGGAAATGTAATCAGTATGTTAAAGAAGTGTTTGCACTCCTATATTCACTGTACCCCTGTTTGCAAAAGCCAATCTATGTCATCAACCTACGTGTTCATTAATGGATCAGAGAATAAAGAAAATACAGTGTACACACATGTGAACAAAGGAAAATCCTGAGCTTTAAGACAGAAGAAAATTCTTTTACTTGTGACAGCATCAGAAAATCTGGACAACATTATGTTAAGTGAAATTGGCCTTTCTACTTGATTTTACTTATATGTGGAATCTAAAAATGTTAAATTCATCTAAGTAGAGAGTAGAATTATATGTAGTGGGATCTTGAAGTGATATTGATCAAGGTAATAAAATTTCATTTAGACAGGATGAACAATTTCAAGAGATCTATTGTCCAATGTGGTGACTATAATTAACAATGTGTTGTATTCTTGAAGATTCTTACCACAGGAGCTTTTATCACAAAATGATAAGTATTTGAAGCAATGCATATGTTAAAAATAGGTCAATTTAACCAGTTCATGATGTATACATATTTCAAAACTGCATGCAGTACATGATGAACATAGGGTGGCCATAAAGCTCATGTACAACTTTTTTATTTGCCAATTAAAATGAATTAAGATAGCATAAGACACAAGAGAACATATGCTATATGATTCTAGGAATTTGAGTTTCTGAAAAAGAAAATAATAATCTGTAAGGACAGACACATAGCAAATCGGTCGTGGACAGGAATAAACATGAGGAAATATGTGCCGCAAAATGGCATGAAGGGACTTTCTCAGGTGAAAAAAAAATATCTTAATTTGGTAGTGGTTTCATGTGTATATACACTTGTGAAATGCCTCAAAAGGCACATGTGAAATGCACCTATTTAAATCTAAAATACATTACAAAGTATTTATGAGACATAAATGAAAATATTAAAACAGAATGTAGATTGACTATTCCAAAGCCATCCATAGTCTCTTTCTTTCTTGGCTTCATCTACCGCAGATGTTGAATAAGTAGACTCTTGCAGATAGCACTGGTCTTCTGACCCAGTTCTGGCTAATAAGATGCCAGCAGAAGTCACTGTCAACTTCCAGTAAGTTTATTAGAAAAAAAAAAAAAACATACTGGAATTACTCTTTCCACCTGTCAACATTTATTACTACTGCCCTTGTATTGCTACTTTGGAAAGAAATATTAATCAGGTTTTATATGCTTTTCTGCATTGTTCTAATTATGTTTGTCATAGGAAAGTGAAAAACGTGTTAAAAGGAAAACAACAGCAAAGTCAGCAACAGCAACAAAGATATTCAGAATGGCAATTAAAGCTAAACTTTCAAATTTGAGGATGATCATTAAAGATCTTAAAGAGGAACCATTTATGAAATGAAAGAGTAATCTTTTGGGAAATGGATTCAAGTAAACTTGTAGAATGGAAAAAAGACTCTCACTATAATGTATTTGTAACACAATCTGTTGAAAAAGAAAAACAATTAAAACAGGTAAGCAAGACTTTGTTCAATTCTACTGCAACATGAAGAGAGAGAATTAACTTCCGTGAAACTAAAGAGAAAAGTGTTTTTATTTTATTTTATTTTATTTTTTGACAGCGTCTCAAGTTGTTGTCCAGGGTAGTGTCATTGGCATCGCAGCTCACAGCAACCTTCAACTCTTGGGCTCAAGTGATTGTCCTGCCCCAGCTTCCCAAGGAGCTGAGAAGGTGCCCACCATAAAACCTGACAATTTGGGGGGGGGTACAATGTGCTGGTTTTATATACAATTTGAAATGTTTCCATCAAACTGGTTAACATATCCTTCATGGCATTTTCTTAGTTATTGTGCTAAGACATTTATATTCTATACCAGAGGAAGATGGGTGGAGGGAGAGTAATTGGTTGGGACCACCAGGCAATTTTTTTTTTTCCTGCAGTTGTCATTGTTAGTTTAGCTGGCCAGCCAGGTTCAAATGCATCAGCCTCAGTGCTTGGGGTCGGCGCCCCACCCACTGGGCTATGGGAGAAAAGGGTTTTGCTAATGGAAAAATACTAGAGGACTAGAGGTTAGATCTTAGAGGTAAATCTGTGCATGTGATTACATCATCAGTGTTTGGTAACTGGACCTTCTACTTTCCCACAGAGACTGGAAAGGGATGCCTCCAAGATCCTTGAAAAACATATAACTGGCAAGACGCTAGGAGAAAATTTGCATTTCAAAGGAGAAGAGAAAGTATTTGCAATCAATTTTCCTGATGTCACTGAGCTAAGGAAACAAGGTGATCAGAGGCCTATGCTGAGTGAGAAATCTGGTAAAGCTGTCTTAGTCAAATCCAGCTAAACTGTGCGTTGTAGACAGCTCACAGTTATGCTGTCTGCTGATCCATTTTGGATGAAATGAGGAAAAGACTAGAATTAGGGTTCTTCTTCATTCAGTCATGGCCAGTGCGTTTCTCATCAAAATTTAAGTGTACAGATTTCAGCCTGGCTAGTGAGTTACTGTTTTGAGCACATCTAGAAAGACTAAAGTTTCATACTGCTTGGGAAAATAGAGTAGACCATGAAAGTCCCTTGTTATTGAATAAGGAATGGGAGTTCAAGTGTGGATATGGAGGGAGATGAAACAAGGGCATCAAATGTCAGTTACGCTTATTTCACTGAAGTAAAACTTCTGCGCTTCCCTCTTACATGGCCAAGCGTTAGATTCGTGCCTAGCAAGGCTTTACCAAAGAGGCTGCCTGAATCATTCTACACGGGACTGAAATCACCTGTATTTTTGTGATCCTTGGCAATGAGGTTACTGGTACCTGACCTAGACATTCTAGATATTCTCTTTCTAGGTATTCTCTTTTCTTGTTGCTGTGTTGGCCTTTAAGGTGAAAAACATTTTACATTTAATTGATCTCAGAGTAATAATGCTATTTTTCCTGACATCTGTCTGTTATCTCTTGGCTTAATTTGTCTGAAGTAAGCAAGGTGGTAAAAGTTTTTTGTTGCCAGGAATACAACTAAAATATTAACAACAAATACTTAGTATTTTTTTAATGTGATGATAAGTTTATATCATGAGGGTTAAGGGAATACATTCTTTAAATTAGACTGCCCAGATTTGAATCCCTGTCTAGCTACTTAAGTTGGGAAACCATGGGTAAATGACTTGAACCCCCTGTGCAACTGTTTCCTCTTTTGTAAGTAGAAGAAAAACAGTAACACATATTGAGTTATGAGTTTTAAGTGAGTTTGAGACAAAATATGATTTTGTGAGTATTTATCATTAGTATTAAAATTAGGATTACAATTCTGTATCCTGTGACTAAGCACGAAATCTCACGTATAGGCAAGAGTGTGATGTCCAAGAAAACCGTCTCATATGTTTTCTTCCATCCCAGCTAGAGACGTACGCAGGCTGCCTTACAAGTTTCCGATCATAAAGGGTGAAATAAAGCTGAACCAGCAGCTATTGGTGTGTGGCTTGAATTAGTAGGCTCAGCAAAAATATACAAGATACTTTTTCTCTCTTATTATTTTGCATATTGCACTCTAGAGAAATGTTGGGTTTTTTCATAGATTGTATATGAATAATGGACTAAAATTGGAATAAATAGAAAGTAGATGCCCTCATCTTTATCCATCTTCAGCACTTTAGATTACCTCTAATGTGTTTTTCTAGGGTCAGGAGACAAGATAATTTGTTTAAATACCTTACATAATGCCTAATGTAGTTAATTTTATTTTATTTTTATTTTTATTTATTTTTTTTTCTTTTTGAGACAGGAGCCTCAAGCTGTCCCCCTGGGTAGAGTGCTGTGGCCTCACAGCTCACAGCAACCTCCAACTCCTGGGCTAAAGCAAGTCCCCTCAGCCTCAGCCTCCCAAGTAGCTTGGACCACAGGCGCCCTCCACAACGCCCGGCTACTTTTTGTTTGCAGCCATCATTGTTGTTTGGCGGGCCTGGGTTGGGTTTGAACCCGCCACCTTGAGTATACATGGCTGGCGCCTTAGCCACTTGAGCAACAGGTGCCGAGCCATAATGTACTTAATTTTAAAGGTCATTTTCAGAGAATACAAACAAACAAACAGCAAGAAAATGCCATAAGAAGTAAATCAGCTCCTCCTTCCTTACCTTCTCTATGTTTTATCCAGGCCCAGCTCACTGACCCTCCCTCTCACACAGTTCAGTGTATATGGTTATTTTAACATCACTAATTTGTGCCTATAATTGTTGAGTTAGTGTCCTTGGAACACTGTGAAAATGAAAACCTGTATTTTTCCCCTGGAATAACTTCAGATAAATAATAAGGTGAAATACAGTAAAAGTGGGAAAGCTACTCATTCTTTGAGGCCTGTGGCAGCCTCTGTGTCCCAGTTTTACTTTCTGTTAATATTTATTGATCATTAAACTATTCACAGGGAAAGTGGTACTGTACTCCAAATTTTATAGCCATGACAAATTCACTACACTTGGAAAAACACAGAATATTGCATTTTCTTCTAACCTTAGTTACCTCAACGTAATTTAAAATGTGGTGGTTTACCATTGATGATGCAATACTGTTTCTACCACTGTGATTTTTCTCACATGCTGGATGTGAGATGCATAAGAGAAAGTACAAGTCAAATATGCTTTTGTAAAATTTGTGATTGTTTTAGTTTGGCTGGTAAAATGGGTAGTTTGAAAATCCTTTTAATTAGCCATTTGTTTTAGAGTGGCGGTCTGGAGTCCTATAAATTCTTTCTCTGCATTTACAATCAAAGTTCTTTTTGTACTTCTTTTTTTTAGCACTTACTAAGCCGTTTAAAATTTTTGAATTGTTTTAGTTTTACAAAAATGTTACGAGAATGTTACAAAGAGTTTCTGTATATTCCGTGCTCAGTTTCCTCTTTTACTATGGAGGATTTATCACAACAAATGAATTCATATTAATACATTAGAGTTACCTAAAGTTTACATATTTTTAGATTTTGGATTTCTTTGGTTTCTGCTTAATGTACCATTGCTGTTTAAGAATTGCATCCAGGAAAAATAAAGAATTTCATAGAGGATATGCTAGTATATTTTGTTGCCTTGCCCCCTTATGTTTCCCTAGAGGGGGTCCGTTTTATGGCCTTTCCTTGCTTTTCATGGTATTGACCATTTTGCAGAGTACTGGTCATGTAAATATCCTCTACTGGTTATGTAAAATTGTTCTCCATGAATGAATCCAGGAAATAATTCACAAAAAGACATCAGTGACAATGACATTAAATGGAACCAAAGACCAAAGACTGTCACACGGATGCTTGGTTTCTGATCATAGACCATGGGCTTCTAGACCTCCTGATTTGCAAGGTGTGACCACACCCTATTTGAACATGTCATAGTCTGAAAATGAGTGAAAGGAATTAAATTGTTTCCAAGTTTCTTTTTATTAGGAACAGATTGCAGTTTTAATAACTGACTCCGATATGACATCCCAAAGGAAGATTTTCCTTTCAGTCTAATATTTATTATGTTTAGGGAATAGAGCGAGGTAGGGCAGCACATTTGGCATCTTTCCCAACCTTCAATTTCCCACCACACGTTCCTCAGTTGACCATGGTGTTGTACACTAGAAGTTATCTTCATAAAAGCAAACCTCACTGTTAGTCTGGCATGGAGGTACTAACCTACATTGCTTGGTTAATTGCTTATAATTATTGATGCATTTTTCCTTTCTTCAAAATGTCAGACAGTTCTTTGTGTGTAGCCACTTGGTTACCACCTGTGGCTATTTTATCAGCTAATACATATATGGACAACAGCCACCCTCTCTCCCTGTTTCACTTGGGCTTCTGAGTCCCGTGAATTCTTAGAGCAAAAATACTAGGTCTCTACAAATTTAAACCGTGTTTCCTGATTATCTCAATGAATTATGCATCTGGTTGTGATTACTAAGCCTAGGAAAATGTTGTCTGATTGGTGATTATACCTCAATTCAACACTGTCCCATTGATTATGTTAATTTCTTTTATACTATATTTGATTAGTGTGCTGAGCTACAGAATGCTAGTGCCTGCCTTTATATCAGGAAAGATACTTGGCAAACATTGACCCAGACAGCAGATTTTGTATGAAATAAATATTTTTAGATGGTATTTTTTTTTTTTCGCAACAGAATTGTTTTGTCCTTTGGCATTCTTATGGTATGCAATTTGGTTTCCATATAATTTTAGATAATGATGCTCAGGGAAGAGGAAAATAATTTGTGTAGAATAAATAACCAGTTCCGAACTATGCCTATTTTTTTTGTTTATGCTTTTACTTATTTACAGCTGTTACCCTTTGTTTCCATATCCCTTAGTTCAAAATTAAAACCTTTTATTTTTTTCTGCAATCTTTTTCAGTGACTTCATAAATAATTAATTACAATGCTACCATGAAAATAAAAGATGACTTCTACTTACACTCAAAAAGTATTTTTCATGTATTAATTTATTGATCCACCTGTTTCTTCTTTAACTATAAAGTGTTCATGAAGTTTGTTTTCTTTTAAACCTCATTTCATTGCCTCATTTCTTTAGCTTAAGACACCATAAGTTGAAGTCAGATTCACGTGTCAACATGTTAACTACCTAGGTAACCTTGACCAAAATATTTGAAACTTCTCCACTTCACTTTCCTCTTCTGTTCCATATAGATGATGGTAATAGCAACCACCTAATGAGAACAACATAAGACTTAGAGAGTATAAAGTTTAGCTGTTTAAAAAGGAATCTGGCACAAAGCACCAACATGAATAATTTACTAGGATTTAATTTTCTCTAGCACATTTCAATGCAATGATAGATAAGTAGAAAGACAGCATTTGACATTTTGACTGTTCTTCCATTTAAAAAGAAATACAGTTTGACTTTGTATTTTTGGAAATAGACATATGAAATAAATTCTTTTGGAAGTAGCTATAGATACAGAAATAAATCAGTAGAATTAACTATATCATCTACAATTTTCTCTAAAAAGTAAAATATTACTTTTTTTCTTTTTTATTGTTGGGGATTCATTGAGGGTAAAAAGAACCAGGTTCCAGTGATTGTTAGATAAAGTCCCTCTTATAATTGTTTCCAGCCCCCAAAAGGTGTGTTACAAACCATCATTCCTCCCCCCCTTCCCTCTCTCTGCTCTTCCCTTCCCCCACATGCCACAGTATATTAGGTTATTAATTGTCCTCATATCAGAATTGAGTACATAGGATTCTTGTTTCTTTATTCTTGTGATGCTTTACTACGAATAATGTGTTCCAATTCCATCCAGGTTAATACAAAGGATGTAAAGTCTCGATCTTTTTAATGGCTGAATAGTATTTGATGGTGTACATACACCGCAGCTTGTTAATCTGTTTCTGGGTTGGTGGGCATTTAGGCTGTTTCCACATTTTGGCGATTGTAAATTGAGCTGCAATAAACAGTGTAATGTAAGTGTCCTCTGGTAAAAGGATTTTTTTTCCTTCTGGGTAGATGTCTCATTTGATCCTGCATTACTGGGCATCTATTCGGGGACTATACCTGGATTCTCTATTCTTCTTTTGTTGGAAAATATAATGCCCTGTTTTATGTTGCTTTGTTTTCAATTTTCAAATGGAAGTTCATTTCCCAACAGTTTTTCTTTATCATTCTTTGCCTCCCCCATCATAACTCACTAGGTGACTCTAGATGGATTCAGGGCAAAAACATTTATCTTTGTTGAAGAGTATCTAGTCATCCTACTTTGCTGTTAGATTATAATGGGGCAAGTGCGTATACCTTTATGAACAAAATAGTCAATTTACAAATCAGACATTATTTCCTAATAGGAGTTTTATATCTCTGATTTTATTTTTATTTTTTTTTATTAAGTGATAGCTGTGTGCATTAATGCAATCCTGGGGTACAGGGTAGTGTTGCCTCAGAATGATGTATCTGAATACTGATCTTCTCCTTTGGTTAGGAAATGGGATACAGAGAGGGAACATCTTATAATCCATAGTTTTTTATTTATACAAATGGACTGATATTATAAAGTATACTATTATAACTACAGGTCTGAATGTAAGTCAGTCTATTACATTAGTGAAAACTTGTCACAAGTTAGTATAGTAAAGTAATTTTTCTTGGTAATAGAATTGCAAGAACTATATTAATGGCGTCTATAGTCAATCCCCTCAAGGTCCTGCCCTACAAATGTACACATCTCCAGATTCTGCAGCAGCTGTGCTCAGTTTATTTGCAATTTATCAGTATCAATGTGACCCTGAGATTTGTTTATTAGCAATGAATACTTTCAATCGCTAGCCATTAATTGTAATTATATTTTTGGCTCTTTGACTAAATGGATTATGTGAATAACAAGGCTAAATTAACTACTAGAGCAAATATAAATGGTTAAAGAAAATTTTATGTCACATGTATAACATCATTGGTCATATTAAATTCCACTAATTAAGTTGCTTATTATTGTCAGATACAGGGGTCAGTGAATTTTAGATGTAACTCAAAAGATCTTCACAACCGGCCTCATAAGAGAGCTATCTTATGCTAATATTTTACATGAGAAAACTTTATAAGGTTTAATTACCTCAGTCCCAAAAGATAGAAGTTAATAGTTAGTTTTCTATTATTCTAAGTTCTTTGCATTTTCTACTCTCTTGAGTTTTGTTATTGTTACAATCTAAGGAGGAGTTGTTGATGAAAGCATTATAAACTAATAAAGACGATCATAAATAGGGTAATGAGAGGCTGATCCTTTATGATGATTCATCCATAAATTTATCATTATAATAATCATAATCATCAGTTGAAGCTATTCAATTAAGTAAATACTTCTTCCTTTACTTAAATTTGGAACAACTCCTTCTTTGGAAGCACATTTGGAAGCCAATTACCAGTAACCAAATAAAATTTGACTCATAGAAATTCATTCTTATCAAAGTCAATGGTTTACTAAACTCTGCAACCAAATTTTAAAAATTGCTTCTGGTTCACATGCAACAGGATTTGGGAGACCCTTATATATCTCTCTCCAGTGACTACAGATAAAGTCTTTACAATAATAACCTTGTCAAAGAGCTGTAAAATTCCTACTTGGTAGCTAATTCTGTGCAAAAAGAACTAAAGAAAGTATAAATGGTGTCAGTTTTCTAAAGAAATGAAAGCAGATTGTGGGAACATAAAAAATAACAGACGTCAAAACTGTTTGGGACCATGAATTAAAGAATGAAGCAATGAGAGTTAATTGTACAGAGCTCCTGTATGGTTACTTTTATTCTAAGTTCATGAACTATACTTCCCATATAGTACATTCCTAGTTAAAAAATGGTTAGTTCCATGAGTTCTGACAAATGTATGCAAGGCAATCAGGTAACTGCTAACACAATCACAGAATAAATCATTTCTACCATCCTCAGAAAAGTTATTTCATGCACACCTCAATCCATCCCCTGGCTACCACTGACTTTGATAGATAAAATATGTATAGTACTTTCTCTAAAGGAACTCCTTTTGGTATGTCTCTCAAGTACCTTGCTATCGCTTTTCATTATTCATTTTAGAAGACAAAAAAAATCTTCATAACCTATAGTACATATCCATATGTTCTTTGATATTTTTATTAATGTATGCCACTTATTTATATCTTTGTTTCCTGAAAATACATATTAATTAATTTTGCCTTAGGGATTTCCCAATACATTTAACACAGTTAAAGCTCTAATGTTCTGGGACCAACATAACCATGCATGACAAGATAGAAATTAACAATCCTTCATAAATTTCAAAATAACATATACAACTTGCCTACATTGATAAAATACACTGAAGGAAGACAAAGTCCAAAATAAATTTCTGTAATCCCATAGACATTTTACACTCTATGAACTGTCTTATCTTTTGAAGAGAATTTATTATATTGCCTGAATATATACTTTTGCTTATCTCATAAGCATAAATTTAACAATTATTTTAAGCATGAAAGATGTAGCACTGAGTTATTAAAACAAAATGCCTGCTCAAAAGAAACTAACATTGTTTTGGTAGTAAAACTGTGTGTTTTCAAAGGAGGAGTTCATGTTTAAAGCATAGCCATTTCAGTCAAAGTGGCCTGAATTCAAAATCTTCCTAATAATAATTTTGAGATACTGCCAAGTCATGTTCCCTTTAGGAGCCTGTAGTTGCCTGTAATAAAACTGAATATAGATATTTATCTTATATGGTTACTGAAGAGAGTAGAGGTACCAGTCAGAAGTCATTTGAGTGATATTGGGGACATAGAGCATGCGTAATAAAAGAATAATTATTATAATTTATTATTATTTAACAGATTACATCATTTAATACCTAGTAAAATGCTAATAAGAATTAGTCAAGTTTACAGCTTCAATCATATAAATAATTTGAAAAAGATGGCATGGATAATCAGGACTAGAATTTAGAAGTGTCTGTAAAATTCTTTACCCTATATCACATTGGTTCTCAAAGATCACAATCTATAATGAAATTTTCATTTATATATCACACATTGAATTTAAAAACAATTTCAGGAACTCAGTTCTTGTCACTGAGTTTAGGGTTAAAAAAAGGCAGTTCTCCAGTCGGAATTCTGAATAAAGATAAGCAATAACACATGTTCTGAAACAGAAAATTAGTAGTTTCTATGGGTAGATTGTAACCTATCTAAATTTACAATTGTATTCAATTTTATCAATATACATTTCTTTTATATTTATTAGCAAGCAGTCATATAAACATTTTATAAAAATAGTGTGTAATCCAGAAAGAACCATATTAATTTATATTTCCCATACCATCAGTTTTGCATAACATTCCAAAACGGGTGGTATTTTCCATACCATCAATTTCATCAATAGTTTGAATGGATTATATAAGTGATAGAGAAAATTTTATATATAGTTCAAGTATTTTTTGGCTGATAAATTGTAAGTTCTATGAGCCACATAATATACAGGGATCACCAGTGTTTACATGGTATAGAAAGAAAAAAAATTAATGATAAATCTGTTGAATGACTAAATATGGTCTGAGAATCAATTGATAGGTATTAAATTGTAATAATAGACCAATATGATACTTAAATGCAACAAATTTTTGGCTTATTTAATAAACCTAAGAAAATGATAGAACGTTTAAAATTATACACAGCACCTTTTCTTAATGCTGCTTTGTAAACCAAGTAGAAACATTTCCTATAATTATTTCAGGCAAAATAATTTAAGAGGATTAGGAGGCTAGATAAATTAAACATATTCTGAAATACCCTCTCTGAAATAAACTAATTGCCTTTGTGTGTCAAGTATTATAAATGAAAGCTATTAAAGGCTTAAGCCCCTTCTTTCATTTGCTTTAAATGAGCATAACCATCTATATGCAAAACCATCTCCTGACTTCCCAGCACACTCAGGAAAAAAGAAGTCGAATATTTCATTGTGACTATTGAGGTTTAAAATGAAATTCACTACCACTCTTGCTTCATTTCCAACTTTCTCCCTACTTTCTTTATATCGCCCTGCTATAAATAGACTTTTCTAGCCCTTCAGTTTACAAAATTAATTTCGTCTACAGACCTTTGAAGTTTTTGTTCCATGTAACTGGAATTTGCTTCTGGATAAAATTCCCGGGACTTTGTTCCTTTCATATGACAGTACTCTTCTGGGAGGCAATCTTAACCAAACTGGCACCTTCCTTTTCAAATATATCTACATTTACTTTTATGCATTTTTAAATAAAACATAAATGCTTGGAATATTAGATTTGTTTGCTTATTTGTTTAATATCATTTCCTCTCTGGAATGTAAGCACAGGTTGGGGGTAAAGGAATTTCGATGTTTCAGAGTATTCATATCAGAACTTAATGATGTAAAAATGTGCAGAGGAGATAGTAAAATATTATGTTTTACACTGAATACTAACATAATATTTATAACATTGAACTATATAATTACATAATATTTGTTTTATTTCTGCATTTATTAACTTTTGGTAAATTTGCATAGTAGCCAAATACTACTTATTTTAAAGAGGAAAAGAATAACAATGCATGCATAAGCATGTTTATACACATACATACATTTTGTATTTATTTTAAATATAAAAAGTTGGCTAAATGTTCATGAATATGTTTACATTTTAATAATAATACTTTAAGTTAGTTGTATTTTCATATCTATGCGATCTCTGATGGAGTTTCTTTTACTTATATTTTGATCTTTATTTGCTTTATTAAAATTTATAACAAGGTGATTTGTACCACAAGAACCCTTTGATAAATGCATAGCAAGTAGACAGCCCTTTGACCATTGTCATGAGACAGTGAACTTGAAAAACCACAGGCACACACAAAAGGTAAACTTCAATTAGGAGATATAATGTTACTCTTAGGCTATTCCTTCCCAAAGTGGGGAAATATGTCAGTGGGGAAATATGTTACTCTTAGGCTATTCCTTCCCCAAAGTGGGGAAATATGTCAAATGCTATATGAAATACTCCGTACTGGTAGCACTTAGTATTTTATGGGAATGTTTGCATGTTGGAAGCTTTGCCATACATCTAGGATTTGTTTGCTAGGGCTGCCATAACATAATACTACTGACTTAACTAAAGCACATCAATAATGTATTTTCTTAAAGCTCTGAGGTTCAAAGTTCAAGATCAGCCGGGCACGGTTGCTCACGCCTGTAATCCTAGCACTTGGGAAGCTGAAGTGGGCAGATTTCCTGAGCTCACTAATTTAAGACCAACCTGAGCAACAGTGAGACCCTGTTTCTAAAAAATAGCTGGGCACTGTGGCGGGCACCTGTAGTCCCAGCTATATGGGAAGCTGATGCAAGAGAATCGCTTCAACTCAACAGTTCGAGGTAGCTGTGAGCTGTGATGCTACGGCAATCTGCCGAGGGCAACCAAGTGAGACTCTTCTCAAAAAAATAAAATAAAAAACAAAAAAGAAGTTCGAGATCAAAGTGTCCACAGGTTTGATTTCTCCTAAGACCTCTCTCCTAGGCTTGCACACGTCCCACCTCTCTCTGTGTCCTCACACGGTCTTTCTTCTGTGTGCAGACATCTCTGATGCTCCTGTGTAGAAACGTCTTCTCACTATAAAGACTCAAGAAAGAATGGATTAGGGTCCAATCTAATGGACCTCATTTTAACTTAATCACTTCTTTAAAGTACCTATCTCCAAATACAGTCAAATTCTGAGGCATTTGGGGGTTGGAACTTCAACATGAATTGGAAAGGGACACACTTCGGCCTATCACATTCTATTACTTAATAAAGAAGAAAACAGGCCGGGCCCAGGGGCTCATGCCTGTAATCCTAGAGCTCTGGGAGGCCAAGGCTGGCCTGCACTCACAGACCAGCCTGAGCCAGAGAGAGACCCCACCCCCAACCCCGCCTCTAAAAATAGCCCAGCCTTGTGGCAGCAGCTGCAGTCCCTTGAGCCCAAGAGTTTGAGGTTGCTGTGAGCTGATACCATGGCCCTCTACTGAGGTAGGGTGAGACTCTGTTTCAAAAAAATGAAAAGAGGCGGTGCCTGTACTCTGTGGGTAGGAGCAGCCACATACACCCAGGCTGGTGGGTTCAAACCCAGCCTGGGTCTGCTAAACAACAATGACCGCTGCAACAAAAAAAAAAAAATAGCAGGGCATTGCGGCAGGCACCTATAGTCCCAGCTACTTGGGAGGCCAAGGCAAGAGTTTGAAATTGCTGTAAGCTATGATGCTATAGCACTCTACCTAGGGTGACATAGTGAGACTCTGTCTCAAAAAAATAAATAAATAAATAAATAAATAAGTAAATAAATAATAAGAAATAAAGAAAATCTCTGGGTATTCTAGTGTATGAAATATGATATAAGTATTTATTTGGTGTCATAACAATCATTTTTCTTTAAAGTTTAAAAATTTTAAGAAGATTTCCCAAAGATAGCAAGACAGACACCAATCACAATCATGTTTATTAAACAGTGCTTCTATCCATGCCTGTACATCTAATATCAGAGAAAAACCTTTTGTGCTTTGCTGAGGACAATTTTAACAGGTCAAGCAGACGTATTTCACCAGCAAGTTGAGAACAGAGTATGGATTTGAAATGATTGTTACTTAATGGTATTTTCTATAGGTAATTAAGAGTTTGCAGGATAAATAGTTCTGCTTCTCTAACATCTGATTTCTTAGAATTCTAAACCATTTACTTACTTTACAATAAAAATGTAAATCCACTACTAAATTTAAGGCCAGAAAATATGAAAGCATACCCCAGTATTTGTTTGCATCTCTTATAGAATACTCCTCAAGCCCATCTAAAAACTTAAGTAGAAATTGTATTTATATTTTATAAAAGGTTAACATGTGATTAATGAATATTCTGTGAACCAAGTTTTTAAGAGCAAATACTTTTATTATTTATTCCAATTTGTTTCAGTAATTTCCTAGATTGAAGAAATTGACCCTTGTATGTCCAGAAAATGTTCCCTCCTAATTAAATAAACATTCCAGAAATTTATTGATGATAGTAATGGATATCACATGCAGCATCATAACATTGTTTCATTCACCAACCAAATCAGCAGCTAATATAAATTTGCTACCCCCATGTACCAGGGTATATAGGAGTGGTAAAAATAGAACGTTGAAAAAAAGGTGAAGCTTCTGTTCTTCTCATCCAAACATACCTCTGCGCATGGGAGAGACAAATTTTGAAACACATAATTGAATAAAAATCAAAATGTGTTTTAATGTTGTGTTACAAAGAGCAATACAAATGGTAGTTTATGAAAGATGGGACAAAGGGCAGTGCTATAGGGTAGTGATGGAGGCATTGCAAATACAGAAACCTTTGAACAGAGTTCCAATTAAGGATGGAAGGATCATCACTTAAATATCTGGGAAAAGAATAACATTGAAGAAAGAGCAATTGTTTAGCCACTGAGCCAAGGGCGACATAGGCATGCCAAGGATTAATGAGGAGGCTATCCAGATAGAATAAACAAGATGGGGAGCGAAAAGAGATGATCTCACTAAAATAGTCAGAAAATGCATCGTAAGTGACTACAATACCTATAGGGACCGACGATTTCTCTGGCTTCTACTAAGTAAGACAGAGAATCAAGTCAAGGTCTCTGTGATCTAAGTTGTGGTTTCTAAAGGATGTTTTTAGTCATATGGTGAATGTACTACAGAGAAGCGAGTGTAAATGCAGAGGCCAATTCTGAGATTGTTTGCATAAGCTGATGAAAAGAGTATGAGCTCATGAGATGGTGGGATAACTGGCTCCCCCATTACTGATAACCTCCTGACACCCCCCTCCCCAGTAAGGGACAAAGATGGGAAAGATGAAGAAATAAGGCACAGGACGTCTTACCAGAAGGATAAGGTCTTACTGACTCCATTGTTAAAAATATGTTTTGTTTAACTGATATTTTGCTTGATCAAGTAGCCACAAGTGCTTCTGTACGTACCAGTTGTGAAATCTGGTAGCTTGCTTGCTGATTCTTTGTCTGCATCATTTACCCTATAAAAATTCTGTTCCTAGGCAGGTCGGGGCTGCTTTCCTAACTCACATAGATAGCCAGGTGGCTGGTCTAATAAAGACTCCTTATTGGCATTTTAAAATTATTTGCCTGATGGTTGTTTCACTCACCCAATAACATTCAGAGTACAGATGCAAAAGCAGAAAATAATTTTAATTTTCTTAGTGGTATACCGTATGACAGAGAGGAGTCAACATGTTACTACCAAAGTCATTAACCTGAAAAACTGAAACAGTGATTTTTTTTAAATTGAGATGGAGAATAAGGGAGGAAGCAAAGATGTGAAAGTGGTAGGCATAACCCAACCACATATAAATATCAATTTTAAGGATGCCTATAGGGTACCTTGGGGGAGACACTTAGGAGGTGATATGATGATTGCATAATATTCATTTTTGCCTTGAGATACTGCACTGGAGAAACTGTAAAAGCTTTTATCTAATGAAGGTAAAAAAATTATAATATTGCTGGTTCAGAAATTATTTATGATTAATACTACCAGAAAAAAAATGTTCCCTAATTATATATTTGTAAAATTATTTTAATATGAAACTTGAAAATAAGTAGGATGTTTCTCAAAAGGTAACTAGTGTTGAGTTTAAGAGTAAAAGGACAGTACTGTCCTGGTCATCCTTTAATATGTACTATTCCCAGTTGACCAAAAATTGGAATAATTTGCACAAAGAATAGAAACTTTTCACCAACTCCTTAGCAGAAGGTTCTAGTGTGTTGCGTTCTAGTGTGTTCTGATATGGTCAGAAAAAATAAATATTTGTTGATTATTCATATAGTGGAGTAGGCAACAACGCAAGATTATGATAGTGACTCTATCCATCCTAAAAGTGAACTAAGTCACAATCCCAGTATTTCTGGCAATATTATCACAAGAGAACAAGAGACAGATAAGAAGACCTACTTAGGTAATCTCTCTGAAAGAAGGTATTGATCAGATTTCTTTTCTTAAGAGCCCTCGCTGCAGAGGAAAGGATCTTTGGATTCCTGCTGGATTCCTGAATTTAATCCCTTTAAATTTATTTAGTTCTTGTGCATCTGTATGGATATAGGGTATTAGTAATTGGTATAAACTATGAATAACCTTTATGAAGCCATGTTTGGGGAAGGGGTTCAGACAATTGTTACAGTAGAGACCTTGTAACTAATGTCCTTTGATTCTTGGGAATGTTTTCCATTCTCTGTCTGCAAATTTTACCTCTGTGATACAAGGTTGGTAGATAAACCAAAAACACAAGTTTAAAAAGTGTTTCCATATTATCATTTCACTTGTAATTATCAGTATCATAGTGATTGTACTTACTTTAATGCTTTACATAGTGAATACACATCTTTGTGGCCATGCATGCTAATAAATTTTCCACATGCTAAACTGGGAAAATAGCAGAAGTTGGTTATGCCACATCACAAACCTAAACAACACCCTGACATGTGGGCAAATGTTTTGTCTGTTTGTGTCTTATTCAATAACTGAAGATCACATTCCTATGAATTCCTTTCAGCTTCTGATATTAAAACTAGATGTAAGGAAATGAAGTCTTCAAAATCACAAATTTTGAAAGAGTTATGAAAAATTTTTATTCAAGTTACACCTATGTGAAAATATTATATATGTATATGCATATAGACACATATATAATATATACTAGGCACTTACAAATGTCCTTCTAGAATGTTAACAGTTAGATTTGAAATTTTAAGCTATGATATGAGTTGTTCTTACATACAACATTAAGAAAAACTCTAGAGCATATCTAAATGTTGAGTTTTAGTTAAAACGATGTCTTTGGCCAGGAAAATCCTTTCACTAATGAATAATTACCTTTTAGACAGACCATTAACATAGGCAATGATTAATATGACACTATAAATGATTTAGCAGGTGGCAAATATAAAGAATATAAAATAATTTAACAGGACTTAACTGGTTGTAGACATTTAAAACCTCAACTAGTGTTCTGTAATGACTTCCCAGTAATTGTGCTAAATGACTAATTTAATCTGAGCTATCTTTCAAATTAAACTCAGGTGTGAAAGTTTACTACCTTTAAAGATCTCCTATGGATTTAGTGTTAGGTTCATTTATTCCCTTCTGCAAGGAAAATAATCCTTATACCTCCTCATAACACTTCCTTGCTTTCAAAATTATTGAACCAACATGTAATAGATCAAGCTACAATCTTATTTTCTGATAAATTTCACATGAAGTACTGAAGGAAATTCTTATAAAAGCATATAACTTTCTGGTATTTTGATTTATATGTATGGGGTATAAGTTTTATGTCAAATTCATAAAAATAATGCTGGTCAGCACTTAAAATGCAATAATATTGGGTTACAAACAGGTACAGTTATAAAATATATATGTGTAAATATTTCTGTGTATATATGTACATTATATCTATGCAGAAAAAACTCAATCACATTCACATCTAGTTTTGCATAGTTCAAACTGTATACAAATTGTGTTTAATTTTTCTGAGTATATAACCATCCATAACTTATGTTTTTTAACTCATTTATTTGTGATACTTATCCAATTCATATGTGCAACAATGGTTTTATTTATTAGATTCATGTATTACATCATTTTAAGTACATATTTCAATGTGTTTGTTCATTTCATTCTTTGTGGACATAAATGACTTAATCCAAAGTTTTGCTATCCAAACCAATAATGTAACCAACATTTGTTTCTCCTTTTTGGTTTAAACAACAGCCATTTATTTCTCACAGTTTTGGAGATTGAGAAGTCTAATATCAAAGGGTCAGCTACTTAAGTCCCCAGCAAAGGCCCCATTCCTGACTTATAGTTACCTTCTTGCTGTGTCTCCATATGGTAAAAAGAAGAACTTAGCCTTTCTTCCTGTTCTTGTAAAGACATTTATTGCATTATAGGAGCCCTCATCCTCATGAACTTATGTAAATCTGATTATTTCTCAAAAAACCCACCCTCAAATACCATCCATGGGGGGTTAAGAGCTTCAACATATGAACTGGTGGGGCACAAACCTTCTGCCCATAACAGTTGATGAAGGGTGGGTGAAAGGGACATCCTAACAAGGATAACACAAAGACAAGGTGTATTGATTGATTTTTGCTTTTCAA
This sequence comes from Galago senegalensis, assembly GCA_963575145.1. Classification (NCBI taxonomy): domain Eukaryota; kingdom Metazoa; phylum Chordata; class Mammalia; order Primates; family Galagidae; genus Galago; species Galago senegalensis. Next base: position 28,839 of record CAUYTI010126060.1, read on the forward strand.
CATTCACCTCAAACTTAATGGCTTACAATGTATTTCATCATCTCTTGTTTCTATGGGTTGACTGGGGGTTGGTTGGCTGTTCCTCCACTGGTCTTGCTTGCTTGCTTTCTCCCCGTTGTAATCAATTATCAGCCCGGGCTGCCATTTGGCCGAATGTCTAGGTTTTAGGTGCCAAGAAGCCATCTGGCCTTACTCCAAGTGACGTCAGGCTCTTCCTCCAAAACCTCTCCATGTGGCCTGGTTCCTCAGCAGGAGAAATGAGACATCCTCCATGGTAGCTCAAGACATGCCCAGGGGTGTAGGGCATTCCTAATTCCTGGCCTCAGAAATTCAGAAACATCACTTCTTTCAAATTCTGTTGGTCAAATAGTCATAGACCACACCCAAATTAGATGGCAGAAAATGTAGTTTTAATGGTTAGAATGTCACTAGGAAAAGAAAATAAGGTACCAGGGAAAACTTTTTTCAGTTTTATGTAGCATATGTCTTTTCCTAAATGTCTACTTATCACATTACATATTTTATAATTTTTTTTATGTGGAGGTTTTCATTTTAACATTATGAATTATTTTTCTTTGATGTTTAATTTTCATTTTTTGTGATTTCTCCATCTTTGAGGTCCATAGCAAGTCTCTGTATTAGAAATGAAGCTTACATGTATTTTCTCCCCCAATTTGAGGGTTTTATAGTTAGAAGATTTTAGAGCTACTGAGCCTACAGAATTTTGGTTAACAAAAAGTCTCAGAATTTAACTTATAATGCAAAGGTTTTTATTTGAAAGAAAAAAATATATAAATCTATAATTTGACACTATTGTATATATTTTTCACTAGTAGAAAATGTCGAAAAATTTATTCCAGTTAGTTATATTTTCTCATCAAAGTTTAGAAGCTTTGTTGAAATATTACATTTAATTAGCAAATTTTCATTTTTTAAATTTAATTATTTTTTATTAAATCATAAACTTGTACATTGATGCATTTATGGGGCTCAGGGTACTGCTTCAATATACAATGTGAAATGTTTACATTGAACTAAGTCTCACTATGTTGCCCTTGGTAGAGTGCTCTGTCGTCATAGCTCACAGCAACCTCCAACTCTTGGGCTTAAGCAATTCTCTTGCTTCAGCCTCCCAAGTAGCTGGGATTACATGCACCTGCCACAAGGCCTAGCAATTTTCTGGTTGCAGTTATCAGTGTTATTTAGCTGGCCCCGGCTGGGGTCGAACCCACTAGCCTCAGTGCATGTGGCTGGCATCATAACCACTGTGCTACAGGTGCTAAGCCAAATTTTCATCTTTGAAATATGTTTTCTTTCACATTCTAATAAACTATTATAGTTTCAAGTCAGAATTGGTCTCAAGGCTTAAGTATTTACTAATCAATCAAATCCTATTTTGAATTTTTTTTTTCTCTAGGATTAACCTGAGAACACATAAAAACAAAAATTCTCACTGCCTGTGTGTAATTATTTTTCCACCTGTGTTTCTACCTATGTGAAAATTATCACAATAAATTGACTATTCACTGATGATAATTTAATATATTTCAACAAGAACAAAAGGAAGAGATAATAAATGTGTTACAGGCCTATATACTTAAATACATCATTCTTACTTACCAATACATTCTGAAACTGTGGGTATGTTCATTTTTATAAGCCATAGTTTTAAAACACAAAATAAAACTAGAAATTTTAGAATTCATAATGAAGCGTTCACTGAAGTAAATCTTCCTATAATTCAATGCATATATTTTTAGATGTCAGGTAAATGCTAATGATATTTATGATTCTTTTGCCTAAATGTAAAATTTGTGTGGATGTGTTACACTGAGTTACTTAGACTAATAAAATGAAAAATATGAGAAAAGATTCTAACCTGTGAAGCAACTTTGTACCTTAATAGAAAAAATAAAGAAAAATCTTATTTTAGTGGTTGAGTACTTTTCCTTAGTTAAAGATTTAGCCTTAATAATAATCAATATGCAAAGGCTAAGGAAAGAAAGTTCATGTTTACAAAGTGATGAAATAATGAAATAATGAAGAATTTTAAGACTGCTGTTTGACTACTACAAAATGTGTTTATTTAAATACATTGGTTTCCATCTCGGCTCCTGTAGCTCAGCAGCAAAGGGTGCGAGCCACATACACCAGAGCTGAGAAGTTCAAATCCAGCCCAGGCCTGCCAAACAACAGTGACAACTACAACCAAAAAATAGCTGGGCATTGTGACAAGCACCTGTAGTCCCAGCTACTTGGGAGGCTGAGGCAAGAGAATCGCTTAAGCCCAAGAGTTTGAGGTTGCTGTGAGCTGTGACCCATGGCACTCTACTGAGGGCAACATAGAGACTCTGTCTCTTAATAAATAAATAAATACATTTCTTTCCATCATAAATGTAATTGAAAGTAAAGACCAAAAGCAAAAAATACTTATTAAGGTGACCTTTTTAATTGACAGTGAATAAATTTGTGTGTGTATATATATATATATATGTATGTGACTTTTGTTTATTATTTATAATTCATTTAGGTATTCATTGTTTTGCAAAATAATGAGGATTGGTTAACCCACTGTCTAGAACAAGAAGTAGAATATCAATAACAAAGTAAGATACTTCTGTACTTGTTCCCTAGCCTGTTGAAAGCATCTTCCTTTATGGCAAGCACTATTTTTTATTTCATATTTATCAGCTCTCTCTCTTTTTTTCATTTTTCAATATATTTATCACATACATATTCATGCTTATACAATATCCTAGGCAATATTTTTTTGAACTGGAGATATGGAGTATAACACAATATATACTCATCTGGAAGTTTATTTTTTTACCCAATATTTTGTGTCAAAGGAAATTATAGAAGGCAATTACAAAAACAACACAAATAAATGTGACTTGATAAAATTAAAGGCTGTGCATAGGAGGGAAACAACCAACAGAGCACATAGACAACCTACAGAATAAGAGAAAATAGTCACAAACGATATATCCATTTATGGACTAATATGGAGAATCTACAAAAAAAAAATCAAATAAATCAGCAAGAAAAAAAACATAACACCATTAAAAAGTAGGTAACAGAGATGAACATAAATATTTCAAAATAAGATAGATAAATAGCAAAAATAACAGTGAAATAATGTTCAACATCATTAATCATCAGAGAAATCCATATTGAAACTACAATGAGACCGCGTCTCTCCCCTGTTAGGATGGCTTTTATTAAAATGTTCACAGTCTTAGATGCCAGTGTGGATGTTGAGAGATGGGAATGCTCATACACTGTTGGTGGGACTGCAAATTAGTATGACCTCTATGAAAGCCAACATGGAGAGTTCTCAAAAACCTAAACTTGACTTGCCTTTGGATTCAGTAATCCCACTTCAGGATATTTACCCCAAGTAAAATAAACAACTTTATCAAAAAGACCTGCACTCCAGTGTTTATTATAGCACAATTCATAATTGCAAAGATGTGGAATCAACCCAAGTGCCTATCAGTTCATGTGTGGATTAGTAAAATGTGGTGTATGTATGCTGTGGAATACTACTCAGCCATATACAATGATAAATTAATGCCTTTACAGCAATTTTGGTGAAAGTGAGACCATTATCCTAAGCAAAGCATCTCAAAAATAGAAAAATAAACACCAAGTTAACTCTCCAGTAAATTGGAACTAACAGAGAGCCACAACTTATGCAGAGGGAAGAGAAAATCCTTGGACATCAAATGTGGAGACAGGGAGATGGAAGGAGTAAAATCCTATAAAAGGATACCATGGACACTATTTGGGATGTGGGCCACTTACAAACCTGACTCAAGCATTACAAAATCTATCCACAAAACAAAAACATTTGTACTTCCTTAAGGACATTTTTAAATAGTAAATAAATAAATTAAATATAAAGAGATACACTTGCTTCTCCTTTTTTCACAACTACTCTCAATTACTTCTTTGGGGAACCATGGCATAAAATAACAAAATTAAAGAGTATTAGTTTTGCCTTTTATCATTGTTACAGATTATTTAAATATTTGTATATATTGTGTGTTTGTGTGTGTAAGTAAACATATATATAATGACCTCAGAAAATAATATTAATATTTCTTTTGAATAATTTCTTTATGAAAGGACATTTTCTTAAAAAACAAGAAGAATGATCTCAAATAAACATCCTAAAAGACCACTAGACACCTCAAGGAATTAGATAAGGAAGAACAAACTAAGCTCAATTTAAATAAAATAATGAAATACTAAGGATCAGAGAATAAATAATTAACAAAATGAAAAGATAATCTATGGAATGAGAGATAATCTTTGTCTTTTGTATATCTGATATATGTTTTATATGTATGTAATGTACTCACACAACTGAACAATAAAAATTAAATTACCTTATTAATTGGATATGCACACGGCAAGGAATGAAATTGGATGATATTCTCATGCCATATAGAAAAATTGACTTCAAATAAATAAAAGGTTAAAATCTAAATTCTGAAACCATGAAACTCCTAGGAAAAAAAATACAGAGAAAAAGCTACATGACATTGTCTGAGCAGTAATTTCTTTTGACTCCCAAGCATAAGCAGCAAAAGCAAAAAATAGAAAGTGGGACTACATCCAATTCCAAAGCAGACTATATATCTGATAAGGGTTTATTATCCAAAAAATGGAAAATGTATATGCTCAACACATAAAAAAACAAATAATCCGATTTAAAAAATAAACAATGGTCTAATAATTGTTATACCTTCAAATGTTTATAAATATAAATGATATGTTGAGATACCAGCAAATATTGTCCCCTTCATGATGGAAAGATCAAATTAACAACAAAACGCCACCATCAACAACATAAAAACAACTACCAATGCCTGTATCAAGTAAAAAACTGAATTTTTTAATAGATTTCTGACCTTGCTTAGACTATCTTTGTCAAGCAATTATGTTATCAGAGACAAACAGCTTGTATACAATTTTAAAAATGACCCAAATTTTTTTTCACCCCATCTTCTATGTGTGTTGGAAGATCCTGCCCTCTCAGATGGTTAACAAGTATGCAGACTGCTGACGCCAAGGAGATCCTAGCAGATAAAGCACAAATAAAGGCTCATACAAGCTCACATATAATTTCATTTTCTCCTTTTTGTACCTTTTCCATTGTCATATAAAAATATATTCATGCTAGACTTCTAGAGAAATGTGGACTCGTGAATATGTGTGTGCACAGCCCCAGATAAACCCATCCTAATCAGCTGACAGCTGTGTGTAAACTACTATAACCAAAGGCAGGAAAGCTGCCTTGCGGATGCCAACTTGACCACAGAAATGAAAATGTATACACATTTTTGTCGTATTGCAGAATTATTTTACCAAGAAAAAATACATTATAATCTGCAGACTTTATTTAACCTGATCTCTCAAATTGGGAGATGCAACAGAATGGAATATCATGAAATGTAATTCTATACGCAGTGATGTTTTAACAAGTAAGAAAGTCAGTTCTGCACACAGTAAATATTCAAAATCATACTTTTACTAATAAATTATAGAATCATTATTTCATAGTGAAGCATAAACTAAGAGTTCATATTAAATTAATACTGAGGAATGACAATTAGTTGGGACATCTACACTAAACTTAATAACTTTTTTAGGAAATATTGGCATAAAAACTAGACTGAAAAAATACTGCATACCACCAAAAATGAGCAACAAGAAAGTCACACTTTTCAAGGAGTTAAATATTATAGAAAGGTGCATATTACATATAAAAACCATGTAGCTCTAATTTATACTACCACCTGTCTGTTGTGGTAATCACCAAGAACCAACATTTCATAATGTCTAAAATTTATAATTATGACTCACAGATAAATTACTTAAATGCACTGGAAATGTCCTGCTTGATTTTCAGTTAAAATCAAAAGCAGATTTCTATATCTTTTACCAAAACATTTTAATTCACTTTAGAAAGAAAGCATTTAGCTACAACAAGCAAAAAACATTGCATGTTAAGTCAAGTGTAACTGTGCTGCTTCTTCCAGAGAATGTGTTTTTCATCATCACATCTGGGCAATGTGTAGGAAGAAAGTGTGATTAAAATAGAATTGTGCCCAGTGGTGCAAAGAGAGGAAACTAGTATGTCAAAGCAAATAAATAAATAAATACAAAAATTTAAAAGAATGAATTGAAGTCAAGAAAGGATAAAAACTAGTTGCTATTATATAAGACAAAGTCATGAAAATAAAATATATGAGAAATATTAAGCTATTGCATCTACAAAAAGACTCTGGAATAACCGTCTAAACTTTCCATCTAGTCAGAGAAAACCACTGAAATGTTTTTAATATTTTCAAGAAAGCATTTAGTCTTGGCGCCTGTAGCTCAGTGGCTAGGGTGCTAGCCACATACACCAGAACTGTCAGGTTCAAACGCAGCCCAGGGCTGCCAAATAACATTGACAACTGCAACAAAAATCAGCCAGGTGTTGGGCAGCACCTGTGGCTCAAAGAAGTAGGGTACCAGCCCCATATGCTAGATGTGGCGGCTGGCCGAAAACTACAAAAAACAAAAACCAAACTAAAACAAACAAACAAAAAATTAGCCAGGTGTTGTGGCAGGTACTTGTTGTCCCAGCTACTTGGGAGGCTGAGGCAAGAGAATCACTTAAGCCCAAGAGTTTGAGGTTGCTGTGAGCTGTTATGCCACAGCACTCTACCAAGTGTGACATAGTGAGACTCTGTCTCAAAAAAACAAATAAATAAAGCATTTAAATTCTTAATAGAGTGTTTTTGTTCATTATTTAAACTATTGTTATTTCATTAAAGCCTTAATTCTTATAGCTATTAGAGGTAATATTGAATCTATGAAACATTAGAATAAATCTATGATCAAGGACACTTAACGTTTTTTTTTCATTCAATAGTTCTACAAAAATGTATCTCTAGGTCCTGCTTGTGTTTTTAGTGATAGAACAATCAACAAAACCAACAAGTGTCTACTGTCAAGAAACTCACTATTTAGTGGGAACAAGCAGAAACTAGTTTAATGAACATAACAAAAGTATTTCATCACTTAAGGATTAAAACTCTGAAAAACACAGATAGGGTCAAAGGCATAGAATGTATAGAGGATCACTGTTTTACAAGAAAGCATTAGAAATGACTACTACTATGGTGACATAAAATTTGAGTAGGGACTGAAGTATTCAAAAGATGAATTCCTGCTCATATTTGAGTGTTACAGACTAAATTGTGTTCCACAGAAAGATATGCTGAAGTTCTACTTCTCCTTTTATCTGTAAAAGTAATCTTTTTTGGGATCAGGGTCTTTGCAGTCACCTTTCATAACAACCTGGATGGAACTGGAGACCATTCGCCTAAGTGAAGTACTGCACGAATGGAAAAATGAACAGTACATGCTCTCAATACTAAACTGAAACTAGTCAAGCAACATGTACAGTACGTCACATAGGGAAGGATAACTGAACAGAAATCAAGTAGCAGGGAAGGGGAAGGGAAGAATGGGTATGTTCCCTTAACAGGTGCCATGCCCACTTTTTGGGTGAAGAGCACACCTATAACTTGACTTAAAATGCACAAAAGTGACATAGGTAGCCAAAACATGTGTACTCTGTAATATTCTGAAATGTTTTACAAAAGGGAGGTCATTAAGATGGTTCCTAATCCAACATGACTGATATCCTTATAAGAAGAGAAGCCTGAGAGACACAGCAGGACAGACTTCCATGTAAATATGGAGGTGCAGATTGACTTGCTGCTGCTAAAAGCCAAGTCATGCCAAGACACGTCAGAGATTTCTAGCAAACCAGAAAGTAGGAAAAGGCAAGGAAGGATGCCTCCCTCCAGGTTTCAGAGAGAGCATGGTTTTGCTGGTATTGTGATTTGGGACTTCTAGCTTCTAGAACCGTGAAACGATTCATTTCTGTTGTGGGGAGCCACAAGTAGGTGGTATTTTGTCATGGTGACCCTAGGAAATTAAGGGATTGGAAGAAGATAATTTCATATTAAAGAAACATCAAATGCAAATACACCAAGTTACAAATATGCCAACATAAAGAAAAAGAGGGCAGCAGAGGTGAAAAAGGATACCAAGAGGGCCGTTGAATTGGAATTACTTAAAGCAATTAATTGCTCAGATACCCAAAAAATATTCTGTAATAAAAAATAAATAGAAATTATAAAAATAACACTATATTATGTAAAACATAAGCCATCCTATACATTTGAATGTTTTAATTATTAAATATGATAATGAAAGAGAACTAGAAATGTTTTTAAACTTTTAATTAAAAATGATAAAACCTACAAAGAAAATATTATGAAGTATTTTCAATAAAATTAAGTCAGCAAACAAAAACACTACAATTGACAAACAAATATAATATCTTTTATTAAATAAATGATAAAAAGAAAAAAACACTATCCCCTTGGGATAGAACTATTGCCCATTGAGAATCAGTTTTCCTCAGTTTCTTACGCACGTGTCATATTGATCTATTGCAGGGGTTGAGCAAATCACTCAAACAAGATAAAACAATATCATTCATTAAGAATATTTTCATTTAAATGGTGGGATAAAATTCACTGCCTTTCTTTTGGAAAGTTCTAGAAAAAACAAAACTCCTATTCCATTTAATGAGCTACTTAACTTTATTTCCCTGCTTTATTTTTTCTTACAAGATTCCATTAATAATTGTCTTTACAATGAGTATTTACTACCTAAGTAGAAAAATTTCAGTCAAAATAGTTTGACACCTTCTTTGGAATTAGACTAAACATCTGTTACGTACAGAGGTTAGGAAATATTGCATTTGTCATTGGGAGAGGTGACGTTGTGGCTTTATAGGAATTATACTGGTATGTTAATGCTGGACACCTATGAGCCATGAAGCACTTCATGTCTGATTTTCTAAAAGCTACTCATAATGGAACTCCTTTAACAGCTTAAAATTACATTTCAGTACTTGACAACTCATTGTTTTTTAATGAACAATAAATTTTAAATTTGGCCAGGCACAGTGGCTCATGCCTGTAATCCTAGCACTTTGGGAGGCTGGGGCAGGTGGATTGTTTGAGCTCAGGAGTTTGAAACCAGCCTGAGCAAGAGTGAGACCCCGTCTCTAAAAATAGCCTGGTGTTAAGGCTGGTGCCTATAGTCCTAGCTACTCAGGAGTCTGAGGAAGAGAATTTCTTGAGCCGAAGAGTTTGAGGATGACACCATGGCACTCAAACCCAGAGCAACTGAGTGAGATTCTATCTCAAATAACAAATAAAATAATTTGAATTTTGCCACAATTTTCTATTCTTTTTGTAAAGGATAGGAAAACTGTAAAGATCATAAAACTTTCAGTAAATGATTGTGACTGATTTGACTCAAAATTGGAAATTCTAGAACCAGCTTTATAAATGAGTTATTACCATGATTATTTTACTCAAAGTACTATAAATGATATAAATAAAATATGTCTTGCCACAATTTTATAAATTATTAGGGGCATTTTATTTTCTATATTTTGTTTTAAAATATAGTTTAGAGATCTCTCAGATATTCAGATCTATATTTTATACTTTATAAAAATAATAATTTTGATTTAGATAATTTAATTATTAAATTTAACATTTATCTTGGGTTATTTAAAAACAAGAAGGGAGGCTGGGCACAGTGGCTCACAACTTTAATTCTAGCACTCTGAGAGGCCAAGGTGAGTGAATTGAGTTCATGAGTTCAAGACAAGCTTAAGCCAGAGCCAGAGCAAGACCCTATCTCTAAAAAAAATAGCCGGGCTTTGTGGCGGGTGCCTATAGGCCCAACTACTTGGGAGGCTGATGTGAGAGAATCACTTAAGCCCAACAGTCTGAGGTTGCTGTGACTTGTGATGCCATGGCACTCTACTGAGGGTGACAAAGTGAGATTCTGTATCAAAAAAAGGAAAGGTAGGGACATTACCAGATTTTAGGGAAAATATTGACTTTCATAAGGAAAATCTAAAGGAGTAGTTATAATTGATTCTGTAGTAAAAGTACTAATTTCTTCATTGTATTTCTTTACCGGTATCTCTTAATAAACCATTTTCCAACATATTTATAATTAAAAATATGTTTATGTCCATACTTGGAAATATAAGCATTTTTTACTCAGAAATGAATACAGACTTTACTGCATCTAACAGCAGTAATGTGAGCAGAGGTTTGAGCATATGTATGGTTAAAAGCACACCTCTAGCTCATTTTATTCAATGTTTTTCCTTGTCTTAGATGCTGCATATTTTAAGTGACAACCATTTTCTTTCTTCACGGAACTATTTTTGCCATCTCCCCAGTGGTAACAGCAAAGTTGGTCTCATTTTTCCTTATGGTGTGTGGGTGCCCATGTGAGCTTTTCATTGCTAGAAAAAATGCAGATGTTGGACATGCCATATATTTCTGAAATGCTAATGCTGCTCTTGTTATCTTAACACGGTCTAGGTTCTTTAATATATCTATAAATGGCAATGAATCCAATGGAAATGTAAAAACAAACGAGCAAACACAAACCCCAAGTCAGTAATCTTAACCTTACGTCAGTATTAATAGCTTTAAAATGATTCTAAGATTCTTCCCTCCACTGTGACAGCATTCTACACGTTCTGTTGACTAGCAGTTAAATATTTATGCTTACCTTACCACATTGCATTAGACACTATTGTTTTACCAACTTAAGAAAAATAATTTATGTTTATGGAATTGTTCTAGCCAAGTATAGTATATGTGATGGGAAATAAACCACTAATACCAAAGATCTGTTTATTCCAATCTGAATTTGGAATAATTATATCATTATAATGTACGACCTTCTTTGTATTACAGGAGATTCTGCATAAGGAATGAACAAATGCTAAAATTAGAGAATTAATATATTCAGTACTAAAATCTGAGCAAATAAGAAGGCATTGTTCTAATAGAAGTATGGAAATAACCCTAAACTATATGGAAAATGTGGAGTTATATTTCAATCTGAGCCTATTTATAATGAAGATTCAGTTGTATTTAAGTTTAAATATTACAAGAGAACCCTAGCTTATAAATGGGACACATTTCTTCCTGCATTTTTAGTGTCAATTTTCTCTAAAAAAAATCCTTGTTTCAAAGTTTAGTTTTCTTCAGCAATCCTCAAGGGTGACATTGATACATAAGATAATTATGCCTAAGGAAGCTCTAAGATATTTTTATGTTACTACTGGATTTGTAATTTTTATATGAGCATTAAGTAGAGTCTATTTCCTACAATGTCAATTTCAATTCACTGCCTTCTTCTTTGAAAAATTTACACTGGCACACATATGCACCAACATAAACAATTCTGTGTGTACAAATATATTTTAGCTACGTGTATATTTTTACCCATAACCAAATGCTAGAGAAGAGATTCACTTAAATATACATTATCATTAATAAATTCTTATAAATCATTCATTGTATTAATTATATTGTGCTGGGAGAATAGGGACTGAAGACCTCATTCTTGTGAAGAAAAAGCACCCCTAGAAAAAGAGGAAAACTAAAAGGTAAGTTGAGTGAGTCAGAACCAAGAAAAGCCAGCTAGCTTGCATTTAAGCTAGCCATGGCTAGCAAGCTTCTTGCCTTTTCTGAAATTCTAGCTGTTGAGGATACAGCTTACAAACACCCTGCTGGGTCTGTGAAGACTCTCAGGAAAATAATGGTCATAGAAGAGACTATGGGCAAGTTTTAGCAAAAGATACATCTTTGCCTGTGTGTGGTGGGGGGTGTTCCTGCCCATTAAACAGGCAAAGCAGACACCCATCTTGGAGATTTGCATTTGTCAAATAATCACCAGTAGCATGTTAATGGAATATAAAATTTCAGACCTGCATATTAGTGTTGAAGGCCAATAAATAAATTTAAGGCCAATAGTGTCTTTGCACTATTTATTTCTCTTGTACAGCATGGGAAGTATTTTTAAATTATTTATGATAAGAACAAAGATAAATTTGAGAAATTTTTTATTTCCAGTGAAGCGTACATTGATTGGATTTGCTTGGTTTTTACTCATATGTAAAGAAATTAGTTCATATGTTTATCCATCTGGCATACTTCTGATACTTCATCATGCTCACTTTGTCTCTTGAGATTTGTGACAATTTCTTAGCCTTTCTTTCTCATGACCTTAGCTGTTTTGAAGAGTTTTAAGCAGATATCAAGTGGAAGGACTCTTAATTTTTGTTTTTATTTCTCATGATTACACTGGTGTTGGGGGTTGTGGTAAAGGATTCTGAAGAGATGACATACTCTTCTCACCGTATTACATCGTGTATACATGTCAATATGACTTCTTACTGATGTTAAGTTGATCTGCACCACCTCTAATGATGTCTTCTCCTTTGTTTTTCTTATCATTCCTGTTGTTGTTATTGTTGAAAGCCAGAGATACCACTCTGCTTAGTAGATTTTGAGGTACATATATCTTTACTGTGGGGACAAATACTATTCTAGCTAGGAGTGTAGCTATGTTTGACCTTCATTTTTCCTTTTTTTTTAAGACAGAGTCTCACTATGCTGCCCTTGGTAGAGTGCTGTGGCATCACAGCTAACAGCAACCTCAAACCCTTGGCTTTAAGTGATTCTCTTGCCTCAGTTTCCCAAGTAGCTAAGACTACAGGTGCCTGCCACAACACCTGGGTATTTTTTTATTGTTGTAGTTGTCATTGTTGTTTGGCAAGCGCAGGCCAAGTTCCTACCTGCCAGCCTCAATGCATGTGGCCAGTGCCCTAATACTCAGCTATGGCCACTGAGCCTGACCTTCACTTTGCTGTGGTCATCAGAGTCTTCAAATTTCCGTACTTTGCTTGTTTCTGTCTTACTTTTGTTCGAGTTTTCCTTTTGGTACAATCCTCACTCTTCATTGTGAGTCTCACTTAGAGTATACTTCCCTTCCCTGAGCTGCTCCAGGCATCCAACACGGTTCTCTGTCTGTTGCTTTATGAAACTTCACTCTGCAGTGTAAGGTGTTTTCTCCTTATGAGAAACTGGACAAATATATCAGGGTGAATATCCCAACCCAGGATTGGTAAGGTGAATCACTTCCTCCTGCAGATACAGGGATATGGGTTAGGTTTTGCGGTGTCTGCTCTTCCTTTCAGCTTGGTCAGCTGGAGTGCAGCTTTTCTCTGAATTGTCTCCTGGCTACCATGTGAGGTCCTCAAGAATAGCTTGTGAAATGTTAGCAATCCCTTTCTGTCTGCCTTTCCCAGGAGCTTCCCATTCTCACTCTAGTTTATACTCAGCCTGCAGCAATTTCTCATGATTTCTAGCTAATGGCATTTTTAGCTTATACGAAGTCTAATAGTCATCTGCCCAGGAAAGCAAATGCATAGGGTCTATATCTCTTTAGCAGAGTCTATCTCTCTCCAGATTTTAGATGATTATCAGTCCCGTGAACACGTTCCTCTGAGGATTTTCACAAAAAGCCCTTAATTTGCTAATGTGTAGTTCTATCTTATAAATATGGGAACTTTCCCGCCACTTTTGTTCATGTCTGTTTAGAAACAATAGGTCCTCTTTTCTCTTTGTTTTCATCTTTCTCTGACTCCCTCCATCAGTTGCAGAGTCCTCAATGAATAGTCTTCTCTCAAGGAAAGAGCCGATAAATTAAATGATATAATGTAAAACAGAATATATTTAATCTTGGAGTTGTGCTTGACTTGGAAGGGGCTTGAAGGACTTTTTGGAATAATGAATGCATTCTATATCTTGACTTGGGTGTTGGTGTAATGACATGCGCTAATGTGCCTATACCTTCCCGGTTTGTATACTGCCTGCAAATTATGCCTCAATAAAAATAATTCTGCAATATTTGCAGAACTAATTATATTTCTTAATCCTTATATGACTTTCTGTATTTCTGTTCTCAAATAGTGGATCTCTACTATAATAAATTATGCCAAAGCAGGCTTTTTTTTGCAGTTTTAGGCGGGGGTGGGGGGTAGCTGGGTTTGAACCTGCCTCTGGCATATGGGCCTGGTGCCCTACTCCTTTGAGGCACAGGCCTGTCCAGTGCCAAAGCAGTTTTATGAAAGTACATTTTGGGCAGTAGATGACAAAATTGTGTGAAAAAAAAGGGAAATGACATCATTTTTTTTCTGCAACCATAAACGATGGGCTCAGAACTTGAAGGAAAAAACATGGGTTGATTTCTGTTTCTGCTGTCCACTATGGCAGGGCCGAAACTGCTCTGTGAATGCAGGTGCCCTAATCAAATGTCTGAGGATTGGGAGAAGGAGTGTAACATGCTAAATCTAACATTAAGAATATCAAGTCACATAGAAAACAAATACCTATGACTCCCAGTGTGAAGACATCTCATAAAATATTTTTATTTTCATAGTAAGTTCAGTATAAATTTACATATTGAAAGGAATTCTGAAGCTCTATTTGGAGATTCCAAAGGAGAAAATGCGATGATTTTTATCAATGTCAAATGGAGATATCTCCCGTTGCCATATTATTGCCACTATATACTATAGCTAGATTTTTACAATATATTGTGTATACTGTGTTTGGAAATAGCACTTACGTCCTGGACAGTTTCTTCTGGTTTCATATAAAACATGTTTGAATATATTTGACTATTTCTTATTAGCTAAATAAATTTTGATAATAATTGTAAGTATAGTTTTATAATTAAAAATGATTTTCTTATGAGCTGGCATCTCAATTTGATTGAACTGATTGATTACTTATAATAAAAAAATATTAAATATATTCTCCATATTGAAATGATATCCTTCATGGATGATAAATTTTGTGTAACATTTCAGTGTTAAATAATATTTATAGAAGCTAATTTAGAAATAAATTTTTGTCTTCACTCATTTTTATTTAAAAAATAAGAAACTAAGTACTCTGTTTTCTCTATAGGTGTTTGACTAACCATATGTCTTAGAGAAAATTCTGTATTTTCCATAGTGTTTCCTCATTTTGTTTTTGTTTTTTTGCAGCATATGTTATTACATTTGTAGATATACCATGATTTATTTCACCAGTTCTCCATTGCTGGTAATCTGGGTTTCTGACAAGATTTTGCTACTTCAAACGTGGTAAAATGAATAAAATGGTACATATGTCATTTTACATGTCTAAGAACTTCCACAAAATAAATCCCCAGACATAAAAGAGCTGAAATAAACTGTATATACTTGTGTAATTTTGACATACTGCCAATTTTCACCCAGCATGTTTGTGCCAATGTGCGCTCTCAACAGTAATACATCAGACTTACTGTTTCCTTAGTCTCACAAAGAGTCTTATCAACATTGGATGTTATCAAGTGGATAGATGGAATGTTGTATGTAAGAGTACTTTATTTTTTTTCAGCTGGAATTTATAGATAGTAAAGTGCATAAATCTTAAGAATACAGCTTGTTGTTGAATTTTCACATGTATATGTATGAATTATCACATGCCTACCATGTCAACATCACCCCTTTCAAAATATAAGGCATTTGCAGAACGTTTTAAAGCTCCCACCTGCTTCCCTGGACAGTACATTGCTAGGAATAACCACTCATCTGATTTCAATCATCAAAATATAGTTTTTCCCGTTTTGCACCTGGTATACATGGAATATAATGCCATTAGTGCTGTGGGGGGTGTGGCTTTTTTCCCTCAACATTATGTCTATGATAGTCATCCATGATATTAAATATATACGTTTTTTAATTCAGTTCATGTGGTGCTCTTCTTTGTATAAAAAATCTCAATTCAGCTGTTTTGTGAATGAATAATATTTGAATGATTCCCATGTTTTGCTATCAAAAGCATTATTTAGGCACAACTCCATGTAGTGTCCACATGGTGTGATGCTGTAAATTTTATCATCATTTCCCTGAAAATATTTTCTCACTTATATTTTTGTTTCCTCTTTGATCCATGAAATATATAAACTTGTATAGCTCGGTTTTTAAACATTTGAAGATTTTTTTTAGTCAGCTCTATTATGTATTATCACCTGATTCCACATGTAGAGAAGATACATCCAAATTATTTCAAAGCTTTAATGTTGGTCGCTATGTGCCCGGTAGCTGAGCATGATAATTTCAGTGTGTACTAGAAAAGACAACATTTTGCAAATGTGGAATGTCGTGGTCTATATACCTAAAATACAGCAGCACTTCAGTGTGATTTAAGTTTCTATTTTAAATGATTTCTTTGCTTGTTTTATCAGTTACTGAGAGAGGTTTGTTAAAATTTTAGTTTGTTTGTTTGTTTGTTTGTTTAGACTGTCTCTCTTCTATCACCTGAGCTAGGGTAACATGGGCTCAGCCTAGCTTACAGCAACCTCAAATTCCTGAACTCAAGCAATCTTCCTGCCTCAGCTTCACTGTTAGTTAAGAGTATAGTCATGTGCCTCCGCTTCTGGCTAATTTTTCTGTTTCTAGTAGAAAGAGGGTCTTGTTTTACTCAGGCTGGTCACTAACTCCTGATCTCAAATGATCCACCTACTTCAACCTCCTGGAGTGCAAGAATTATAGGCATGAGCCACCACGCCCAATCAATGGTGAATTTTTCAGCATTTAGTTCTGTCTTATCTTTGTATTTCTGAAAAGAACCATTATTAGGTGTATAAAAATTTAGGATTATCATATCTCATTAGAGAGATAATATTTTTAATCACTATTATACATTTCTACCATCTCTTTTGACAGATACTTTACCTAAAAATTGACCTGATGTTTAGATAGCCATCCCTGATTTTTGCGGGATAACATTAACAGTATAAATATTTTTCCATACCTTTTATTTCAACTTTGCTGTGTCCTAATATTATAAACAAATGTGTTATTTATAAATTATATGTGGTCTATATTTTCATTAATCCATTTTGGTAATTACTTTATGTAAAGTTCAGAAATTTTATATGTGAAATACTTTCTGGTATATGTTTATTTAAATCTAATTTCTTGCTATTTATTTTCCAATATATTCTTTAATATTTTGTTCCTCCTTACTCATCTTCTTCATATTAGTCTTACTATGAAGATTATTATTCAATTTCCAGTTGTCCAACGTTTTTCTGTACACATAGAGTGTAATTATTTTGGTGTGTACCCTCAACATTTTATTTGGTCAAAAATGACTTCAATAATATTTTGGTAGATTTAATGGTTAACTTTATTCTTTTCTGTACTGAACTCTGTTTCTATGCTTTAGCCAGTTTGGTATTAACTTTTGAACACTTGTAAAAATATCGCCATCTATTAAGGGGAGAAGGTCTTTGCCAAAGTATAAACATCCAAAGACAGTGGCTGCCTTTCCTTCTGTATTTTTCATGGAAATTTTCTAAAATGAATTTTTTAAATTTACATGTGCTTGTAACAAACAATAAATAAAAAGTTCTTTTCATCTTATTTCCCCAATAGAAACATTTTCAAAGAGCTAAGAAACATTTTCAAAGAGCTAAGTTCAATTTCATATCCTGGATATTCATGTTGATACAATCCACTCATCTTCTTTAGATTTACCTAGTTTTACATGGACTGATAAGTGTATATGTGTGTTTATTCCTGTGTGATTGTATTGCATTTATAGATTTCTGTACCATATATTATATATATATATATATATATATATATATAAAATACACACACACATATATACACAACACACATGGGTATATGTGTATACCCATTTATGTGTGGAATAGTATAGATAGATAGATAGATAGATAGATAGATAGATAGATAGATGTACACACACACACACACGTATTCTTTGCTCTGGCAGATGAAAGAGTCTAGAAGCAATGACATTCTAAAAGCAAAGAACACACACCACTCAGAAGATAATTTATATCCTACTTTGTAAAAAGGAAGGTCAAGGCTTATTGGAGAAATATTTGATTTTAGTACTCTGAAAACCAAGAAGTGAGAAGGTTGGAAAGGATGAGGAATAAAACTTACCTACCCTGATAATGGGCACACTGAAAACTCTGACTTTAGCATTATACAGTGTAGCCATAAAATGAAAACATTTGCAGTCCCTGAATATTTTGATATAATCAAAATAAGAAGAAAATACAAAGGAAAGAAAATATATTCTACTTGTTGATGACAAAGGTTGCCAAAGGATTTGTAGCCATCTTTAACCCATCCTACATATTTAATCCACAGCAATGCTTCATAAACTAGATTCTATATTATAGTCATCCTCCCAAAAATCAATGAGCTTAGGCAAAGAGGAATAATTTATTTAAATAGTTAAGGTCACCCCGAGGCAGATTTCTGTTTAATGTATTTCATATTCTACTATTAATTATTTTTCACAAATCACACAACAGTATCAGCTGTTAAATTAGATGAATATAAGCAATAAAGTCTCATGAATAAAATTCAGTTAATACACAAAATCTAATGTTGATTAAGCATAAAATGTCATTTACTCCAAATTTAATCAATTTATTATTACAATTCTCAAAAAATAACTAAAGACTTTTTCAAATTGTTTGCCTCATCTATCAAACTTTTAATATGGTCATATTGATAAATAAATTTAAATATTTGTCTTCTTTTTTTAATTTTGTTGAGCCAACACAATTCCAAAGGTTTTATTTGGGGTACATTTGTGTATGTGCTTTCTTAATAAGTTAATAATCCACCCCCATAAAAATGAGAAAATTTCTTTTTAGCATCATTAATATTTCCAAGCAAAAAGTCTTCTCATACTAAAGATACCCTCTGTCATTAAATAAGTTCATGAAGTTTGTCACTAAACACACCATAGCACTTGTATATATTGAAACTAAATAATTCCAGTCAATAAAGTAAAAGTTCTATGATATTTTTTCTTCCACTACAACAAATACTTTATTATATGTTTTATATTTTTTACTATCCTAAGAAATATTCTCACATAATTTCACTTCTTATTAAATATAAATGTTATTAAATAACAAGTTAAATGTAATAATAAAAACATCACCCTAGCCCAAAGAGATATTTCACTAGTTTATACTTAATATTTTATTTCTAAACCAATGAGATATTTTTATTTATAATATTAAGAATAGTTTAGATTATTAACTAAAATAAATATCAGTATTAGATGTATTCAGAAATCCAGTCAACAAGCTATGAACAATGTGTTTCATTAAAGTTAAGAAACTTAGGCCTCACAGAGGGAAGAAAAAGAAGCTATGCATATTCTCTCTGTGAGGCCTAAATTTCCTAACTTTAATGAAACACACTGTTTAGTCTAACTTATTTTTGAATAGCCAGCTATAATATAAAATGCTATTTCTCAACCAAGCATTTACTCTTCATAGAAATGTTTTTGTTTATTTTACTTTCTTTAAAAAGTGATTATATTATGCAATATATTAATGTAGCAAATTGCATTTATGTGCCATAAATATATGCAAATAAAAACAAATGAAAGCACCAATTATACACACTCACACATGCTAAGTATTCCATTCATATTCTATTATAGCCTGTATTAAAGGAGACTTTTGTTGTATGAAATGCACTAAAATTTGCTCTTTTGAATCTTCATTAATGAGTATTAACTATAACAGACTTGTGTCATACTAATTTTTGTTAGCAGAAAACAAAGTCAAAATGTGAGTTCTGGAACGATATATTTATATTATAATTGCTCAATTTATTTTTATAAATTATTTATAATTTTGTTATTGTTATATGTCTGTTTAAACATAAATACATAAATATGAGTTTACTACTAACTGAAATATATCAAGATCATGGGTCCTTCTTATTCAAAGAAAAATTTGTGTTCTGTTTTAATAAGCATTTAAAATCTATTAATTTTCTTATTTTTAGAAAATCAAAATATTTTTAGAGTCCTTTACATTATCTTGACCTCAAAAGCCAGCAGAAGATTAGACACACAAACGCTCAAAGTAGCCCTGTCAGCTAACGCTCCTCTTAGGAAGCTAATATTTGCAGGTGGTCCCCTGTGAGCTATGTTATTCCTAAATAAACTGCCTCTTTTTTCCCCTAAATTGGTACTTAAAGACTAACACTCATTTACAACTGAGTAAAAAATAAAAATTAATTCATAAAAATATTCATTTGATTCGTAAGAAAATAGATATTCTTTCTAATGTTCTATGTTGTATAATTGACTAAAAATCTTACTGAACTGATTGATAAATAATTAGTGATATTCACTATGAATAGCTCCTATCAAAATTATTGGTTCCTGACTGAAAAATGTCTCCCTTTCAGAAGTAAGAAAAATACTGATTTTCTTCTCTTTGTACTAATTTCTCCAAATCCAGATTTTATCATAACTATATAACATCTATATACTCACATACATACATTTGTCATCTCAAATACCCTTTGCTCAGTAGTTTTTGTGTGTGCAAATTACCCTGGCTCCCTGGTATAATACAGAAACTGACAATTAAATTCAGGAACTTTCCACAGTGCTCTTCTGTTGGCAGGACTGTACAAACAACTCAGTAAGGTTTCATAACCTGGTTATATCAGTGACTCATGGCTGTGCTGGTGTCAACATGTGGTGCTATCTAGGTGTTTATTATTGCTTCTTATTTGTGTGTGCCATTGTGAGTTGTGTGTGCCATTGTGAGAATGTTGGAGCTCAAATCAGAGCAACAAACAAACATTAAATTTCTTGTTAACATAGGCAAGAGTGGAAGTGAAATCAGGGACATATTAGTCCAAGTTTATAGGAATAATGCCATGAAGAAAAAGACAGTCTACAAAGAAATTCACCTTTTTTTGATGGATGAGAAAGCATCACTGATGAAAAGAGATCAAGGAAGTCAGTAATGAGCAGAACTGACAAAAATATTGCAAATATTTGTTGAATTGTGCATCAAAATTGTCAACTGTGAGAATTACAGCAGATCAAGAAAACATTAACATAGAAATTGAATAATCTTAACTGAAAATCTTGGCATGAGAAAGGCATAGCTCTTAGATCATGATAATGCACCAGCTCACATGGCACCATCTGTGAGGGAGATTTTAGCCAGGAAACAAATAACTGTCATAGAACACCATCCCTACTCATCTAATCTTGCACCCAATGACTTTTTAGGGTAAAAGAAATATTGAAAGGAAGACATTTTAGTGAAATTCAGGTCAGCAAGGGTAATATGGCAACAGCTCTAATGGCCATTCTAGAAAAAGGTTCCCAAATGTCTTGGAAGGGTAGACTGGGCACTGCTGTCAGTGCATAGTTACCTAAGCAGAGCACTTCAAAGGTGACCATACTGATATTCAGCAGTGAGGTATGTAACCCTTTTTCTAAGATAAATTTGTGAACTTAATATCTGACATTGTACAACAATAATTATTCATTCAGAATGAAATTTCTAATAACAAGTCATTTCCAGTACAAACTGCTATGCATCTTACCATCATGCTCAATTTCTCCTTAGCAAGCACATACTGCCTTCACTTTTCCACTTGAATATATTATATGAAACATCAATAAAGATTGCTACACTAGTGAGAATTAGTCACCTAACATTCTAGAAATTTTCAAATATATAAAATAGTTCACATATAAGCAAATTAAGTTTAAACCTATAGTATTTTTAATATTTTTAAAATAGTTTAAAAAATAACTTGAAATTTCAGTTAAATATTCACTTTATTGAATTTTAAAAAATGCAGAAATTTCGGGTGGCACCTGTGGCTGAAAAGAGTAGGGTGCTAGCCCCATATGCTGGAGGTGGTGGGTTCTGGCCCCAACCAAAAACTGCAAAAAAATAAAAATAAAAAAGAAATTTTTTATAGTTTATTTAACCATATTCACATCTCCAGAAATATGGACTGATACACTATTTTGGTAAATGACATAGTCCATGTAGATTTTCTTAAATCAATCCAGTTATAGAATTAGAGCCCAAGGCCATGGCATATATGTAAGTCAGGTCATATCCTCTGCAAGTGTTTTATCCAATTTGTCCTTCTCTCATGGGTTTCTCAAATATCTTCAGTTAGTATAAGATAGTTCCATTGAACAATCCAGTGCCCATAGAGAATTGGGACATTTTGTCCTTGAACTGAAGCCCCCTTTGTATAGCCAGAGAAAAGGCTGTCCTGAAAAAAAAAAAAAACATTAAAATAGAACAATTATAGAACATTTCAGCATTTTGTTTGATTATTTCCAAACCCGACTTAATATCTCTTTCCTATGTACCACTTGTGGAGTTACTACACTGTTCACAGATATATAATGCCTGTAAAATCACATGAGAATGTAAGTTTATTACAATTTACTACTTTTGCTTACCCCAACCTATAGAAAGAGGGATTGTGTTGCTATCATAACAATAGAACTTTTAAAGGATCATGTGAATTAGAAAAATACATATGTAGTGAATAAATTATAGCGAGAGTCATGAAATAATATATGAAATAATACAAGGTGATTTTATGTATTATAAAGGAAGTCTATTCTAAAACAACATCAAAATTATTAGGCACATGGGGCAGTGCCTGTGACTTAAAAGGGTAGGGCGCTGGCCCCATATACTGGAGGTGGCAGGTTCAAATCTAGCCCCTGGCAAAATAAAAAAATAAAATTATTAGGCACAAATAGCAGAAACTTGAGTTTAAAAGACCATAAGGATACTAACAACAGTCTTAATGATAAATTGTAGAAAGTACTCCAATTTAGTTCAAACAGTATGTAACAATTGCCTTCATTCCATTATAAACACTGTGGAGGTCATTTTAGTTCAATTGAAAGCCCAGTAGAAAATAAATACACAAAATCAAATACCACTTTGTTATCAGCTAACAGCTAAAAGAAATGTCTGTGTTTTAATTAACCAAATGGTCTTTTTTCTTTTAAATCCTGGTAAGTACATTAAACCAGTGAAATAAAATTTCAGATTGTGGTAAAGTTACACTAATAGGCTCTATAGACTAGGGCTTAGTCCATAAGTCACAGGCCAGCAGGAGTGTTATTTACAGAATGGAAAAAAAATAAGCTCCTTAACAATTAATAATGTACCATGCTGAGTTTATTTTGGCTTTTCCATTCTTGCTTTCTCTGTCTGTCCGTCTCTGAAATAAAGCATATGATTCATGCCTACACAGACAAGCAGAATAATTAAACATGTAGTTTTGAACTAATCTGAGTAAATTGAGTAGGTTATAGTAGAATTCTCCTTTAGATAACAACCACTGTCTAAAAAAAAAATTAAGAAGTTGTTTGCCAGAGGTAGGTATCTAATAACAATAAAATTTTTTCTAAGAATATAATTTGTCCATAAAACAATTCAACTATCCAGAAAATTTTCATCTTAATCAATACTCATAGCATTGCACTATTTCACATAGCAAATGATGCTGAAAGACTTGAGTTTGCTTCTTCCACGGATGTGCTTCCCAAAGCAAAGGTTTGATTCTGTTTTTAGCCTGATGACCCACTATCTTGTAGTAATACAGCAATAAAGCTTCTTCACAAACTACCTACCTACCTGCACAGGTAACGATATCATGTCATCTGTAAGATACAAAAAAAAAAAAAATATGCAAACAAAAATACAGAATATGTTAAGAAGGGAGAAACAAATGGAATTTATTTTAATTAATATACTTAGAATCCTCAGGAAAGTCCATAGTGAGCCGTGTAAGTATTTGCAGCTGCATTTCCAAGGCATCAATATCTGAAAGTTGTTATGACCACATTTTTTTTCTTAGATAGTAACAAGTACATGAGTGAATCTGGAAAAACAAGAAAAAGAGGGAGCAGGGGAGAAGATAATCCCACGTCATATGATTAGTACTAGATTTTATTCTGACTACAATGGGAAGCAATTCGAGCTTTGTGAGTAGAGGTAGAATCTGACATGTTTTAAAGAAAACCATCTGAGTGCTCTGTGAGACATTTCTCCTCTCTCTCTATAAGAAGTTTAATATGTAATGTAGTTATATGTGTATATATACATATATATATTTACATGTGTACATACGGTTTTTCTTAATATATATTTCTTTTAGAGTAAAAAAAATTCTGATATCAAATCAAAAAAGAAATGTTAAAACTCCCACTGTGCAATAGTAGACATTTTGTCCTTTCAATACATAATCAAAGCATATCAGATATAAATCACACTAAAAAATCATTATATCATTGAAATACCATGTTAGCTACTATTTAAACATTAATTTTTTTATAGATAAACAGAAGATTAATGATAAGTGACCTTTTTAAAGATGAATGTTGTGAATGTTATGGAAAAACAAGTGTTTAAAACACTGTAAACACTAGCTACATCAAATAAATGACATGAATGTGGCCAGGTGAGATAATTCACACCTGCAGTCCAGGTACTCTGGGAAGCTGAGGTAGGACGATCACATGAGTTCAAGAGTTTGAGACAAGCATGGGCAAGAGTGAGACCCAACTTAACTAAAAACAGAAAAATTAACTTGGCATCATGGCCAGGTACCTTTAGTCTCAGCCTTTCTGGAGGCTGAGGCAGGAGGATCACTTGAATCCAGGACTTTGAGGTTGCTTTGAGTGAGGATGATGCCATAGCACTCAAGCCTGGGGCACAGAGTGTGTCTCTGTCTCAATAAATAAATAAATAAATGCCATAAATGAAAAAAAATGAACAAATGAATGAATAAATAATTTTGGAATATCTTTACATATTATATTTTGTGATATAAACACATGATGCATTATGTAGTGGTGTAGTTAAGTACTATACAGTAATTAGTTTCAAAGAATAATTTGCCTAAATTATATGCATTAGCAGTTAGATTCAGGAGCAAACATGGAAAAACAATTAGCATACTGAAGTTCTGTTCAGAGTCAATATTCACTGCATAACAAAAGTTAAGGCACATTTTAAACTAAGAAATTATATCATGAACTTAGAAAGAAATTCTCCAAAACAAATTGTTGTTTACAAGTTATTATTTTAATACTGCTGGACGAATAGGTGTGCTATTAGAAAGATTTTATAATGCCATGAGCCTGAAAAGTTCTTCATCCATTACTATAATTGAGAAGCATGGATGTCTTATTCCATTTGCTGTCTAATAAAATATCATAAACTGAGTAGCTTATAAACAAGATATATTTCTTTACTACAGTTTTCGGGCCAAAAAAGTTAGGGATCAATGCACAAGCAAAATCTGTGTCTGGTGAGGGCTTGGTTGCAGACTATACATGGTAACTTGTTATGGCCTTTAATGGTGGAAGAGAATAGCTCTTGTCTCTTTAAATACTCATAAGGGCACTAATCCCACTCATGAGAGTTCCTCCTCATGACCTAATTACTTAACAACCCTCCTCCTAACAACAACCCATTGAGGATTAGTTTTCAACATATAAATACAGGAACTCAATCCTTTAGAGTATGGCAACTGACAATTAAATTCTACTTTTTATTCTTTTGTCAAATATCCATTTGGTGATATCTCAATACAACTTCTCGATCTTTATTTTCTGATTTTCTTCCTTGTATGTCTAGAAAAAGAATAGGTTGGGCATGTTGCCTTACACCTGTAATCCTAGCCATCTGGGAGGCCCGGGCAGGTAGAACTCCTGAAGTCAGGAGTTCCAGACCAGCCTGAGCAAGCATGAGATATGTGTCTGTACTAAAAATAGAAAAACTTTCCAGCTATTCAGGAGGTTTAGGCAAGAGGATCACATGAGCCCAAGAAATTGAGGTTTCTGGGAGTTATGACACCACAGCACTCAATCCTAGGGCAAAAGAAAAAATATATATATATATGTATATGGAGAGAGAGAGAGAAATAGTATCAAATAGTATGATTGATGAAAGTAGAGAAATTTTCAAAATGGTCACAAATTCATCACCAAATGCAGAAATATTCTTTTTATCCATGAATTGATTATATTAATTGAAATAATTAGTACATCAACTTAGCATTTAAATATATTGCTTTGCTTATATATCTGTCACTACATACTATACTGTAAACTCAGAAAAGGAAATGCTAATATTTTCCCTGCCTTTATATCCTTTACATTTTCCAATTACCTAGTCCAAATTAGTAGTTCTACATTTTAAATATTTTAATTGAGGTATTATTTATATACCATAAGAATCACATCCCTAAGTATATACAACAAAGAATTTTAATATATTTACAGAGTTGGGCAACTGTCACCTCAATATGATGTTAGAACATTTCCTTGTAACCACCTCCATTCCTATCCTCATTGCTAGGAAAACATTAATTCATTTTCTGTCTCCATAGCATTGGTTTCTCTGCATATTTCAAATAAATGAAATAATACCATATGTGCTGTTCATGTTCTTTTTTCTTCTACTAAGCAAAAATGTCTTTGAATTTCATCCATGTCGTTATACACATTTCTGCATTCTTTTCTAATCCTGAATGTCATTGCATGGTATGCCATATTTTGTTTATCCGTTCACCAGTGGATGAACATTTAGCTTGCTTCCTCTTTTAACTATTATGAATAATGTTGGTATGAATATTATTGCACAAGTATGTGTGAAAGAATGTTTCATTTTTCTTGGAGAGATACATAAGTATGGATTTCTTGGTCTTTTTTTTTTTTTTTTGAGACAAGAGTTTTACTATGTTGCCCTAGGTAGAGTACTGTGGTGTCACAGCCCACAGCAACCTCTAATTCATGGGCTTAAGCGATTCTCTTGCCTCAGCCTCCCAAGTAGCTGGGACTACAGGTAGCTGTCACACCTGGCTATATTTTTTTAGCAATTATCATTGTTATTTAGCAGGTCAGGTTTGACTGCCTGTTTCAATGTATGTGGTGGGCACCCTAACCACTGAGCTATGGGTGTCGAACCAATTTTCTGGTCTTGAGATAGGCCTATTTTTCTTTGTTAAGATAGGCTTATTTTTAACTGATTAAGAAAATAATCAGTTTAAAGTTTTAAAATGGCTTTACTCTTCTACTTTCTCATCAGCAATATTTGAACATTCTCACTTTATCAATCCTTGCCAATACTTTTTTAATATCTATTTCTTTTAAAAACCTTCTGCAAAGCAGGAATAGCAGAAATATTCTTCAAGATGGTAATGAGCATTGGTGAAAAATTGCCAGTGACAATACATGTAAAGATGAAAGATAGAATTATCTCTCCCTAATATCAGGAACATGGCACACATATCCTCTCTCATAACTTCCATTCATCATTTTACTGGAGGTAATATCTAGTAATACAATAATAATAAGTGAGAAAAAGGAATCAAGCCATACAAAGGCTGAAGGAAGAGTAAAAGTATTTTGAGTCAGATAGCTTTATGTTTTTCACACATACACACAAAAGAAAAAAAAAGAATTAAACACAAACTCTTCAAAAAAGTTAAAATATCAAAGGCCAGGTGTGGTACTAGGATCTCATGCGTGGAATCCTAGTACTCTAGGAGTCTGAGGCAAGTGGATTACTTGAGCTCAGGAGTTGGGATAACAGCCTGACAAGAGTGAAACCCCCTCTCTACAAACAGTTGGGTTGTTGTGGCAGGTGCCTGTAGTCCCTGCTCCTGGCAGACTGAGGCAAGAGAATCACCTGAGCCCATTTGAGCTTGCTGTGAGCTATGATCCCATGGCACTCTACCTAGGGCAACAGAATGAGACTCTGTCTCAAAAACAAAAAATAGCAGCAGCAAAAAGTAACAAAAAGGAGTTCATCAATTTTATAGGATTAATTTAATATATAAAAATCATTTTTTTATGAATTATCAGTGAGTAATCAGATATTGTAATTTTAAAAATTAATGATCATCCCATAAAAAATATGAAATACTCAAGAATAAATTTGACAAAAGATGTGAAAGAATTTTACTCTGAAAATGTATTTCTGAAGGAAAGCATTGACATAAATAATTTATAGATATATTGTGTTCATAATCAAAAGTTCTCATATTGATAATATATCAATTCTTCCCAAACTTGTCTATATGTATTAGTTCATTTCAATAAAAATATGAGTGAAAATTTTTTCTGAGAAATAAACATTTAAAAATTCATTTGTTATTTATAGAATATAGAAGGAATATAGACCTTCCCTCGAGGTATATCTAGAGACTCTTGGTCACTTGCCTAGTGCTTGAGCTGAAATTCAAATACTTGAGCTCATCCTTTGCTTGCACCACTTTGTCTAGTGGCATTAGGAACCGACATCCATTCTTACTTTCCCTAAAATGCTATAAACCAAATTCTTTAGGGTTTTCCTCTTATGAGTGATTGATTAGGCGTATCCACTGCAGATATTTGTGTTCTCTCTAAACAGTTCACAATGGAGACTGTCAGCCCTCTGTTTATTTTTATAGAGTCCTTGGTGTCTTTCAACCTAATCATATTGCCACATAACTGATAATGTACTTTTACCCAAGATATTTAAAGAAGTCTAAAAAATTAAATCATAAGAAATAGACAATTGATTGAAAAGTACCCAGTAAAAGTAAATGGAAAAAATGAATGTGTTACTAAACAAATAAAGATGACAAATAAGTACCTGAATGTTTTAGATCATATTTGGTGTTGAGATTTTCAACAATTTGAAAGATAATAAAATATTTTATTACTGAATTACTGAGCCAATTCCAGAAACTGATACATACACACACACACACACACATACACACAAACACACATTCAGAAAACTCACTCTCTTTTTTGTTTGTTTGTTTTTTGAGATGGAGTCTCAAGCTGTCACCCTGGGTAGAGTGCTATGGCATCACAGCTCACAGCAACCTCAAACTCTTGGACTTAAGTGATTCTCTTTTTTTTTTTTTTTTTTTTTGAGACAGAGCCTCAAGCTGTCCCCCTGGGTAAAGTGCCATAGCATTACAGCTCACAGCAACCTCCAACTCCTCGGCTCTAGCGAGTCTCTTGCCTCCACCTCCCAAGTAGCTGGGACCACAGGTGCCCACCACAATGCCCGGCTATTATTTGGTTGCAGCCGTCATTGTTGTTTGGCGGGCCCGGGCTGGGGATCTCTTGCCTCAGCCTCTCAAGTAGCTGGGACTACAGTTCCCTGCCACAATGCCCGGCTATTTTTTTGTTGTTGTTGCAGTTGTCATTGTTGTTTAGCTGAGAGTCTCAAGACCAGTTCAAACCAGCCAGCCTCAGTGTATGTGGCTGGCGCCCTACCCACTGAGCTACGGATGTTGCCCAGAAATCTCGTTCTTAAAATTTTATTTCTCAAAAACTGCTCCTAGTACCAAAATTGTAGTAGTTATTTTTTTAATGAATACCACCAAAATAATTGGACATCCACATGCAAAAATAGAAAGGATACCTTTATTGATTCCTTGCAACATATACAAATTTTTATTCAAATAAATCAACATCTCAATGTAAAATCCTAAACTATAAAACTTTAGAAAAAAGCACAGAAGACCATCTTTGTGACATTGGGTTGACAAGAAATTTCTTCAGTAGTAAGACCCCAAACGTACTATGAGTAAAAGGAAAATGTTTAGCAAAATTAAGAACCGCTGCTCCCTAAAAGACACTTTTTATTAACACAACAACATAAAGGAAAACCTCTGCTTGGGGAAAAGAAAAATCTACAAACCACATAACTGATAATGTACTTGTACCCAGGATATTAAAGAAGTCTAAAAAAATTAAAACATAAGAAATAGACAACTGACTGAAAAATATCAGTAAAAGTACATGGAAAAATGAATGTGTTACTAAAGAAATGAAGATAACAAGTACATAAATGAGTTAGATCACATTTGGTGATGCAATTTTCAACAATTTGAAAGATAATAAAATATTTTATTTTATACTTGGATAAGCTTGGTAATGTTTTAGAAGTAATTTTTATAAACTGTTATAATAATATCCTCTACAAGTGGCTCCTGTAGCTCAGTGGGTAAGGAGCTGGCCACATACATTGAGGCTGGTGGGTTTGATCCTGGCCTGCGCCAGCTAAAACAGCAATGGCAACTGTAACAAAAAAAATAGCTGGGCGTTGTTGTGGCTATTTGGGAGGCTGAGGTAAGAGAATTGCTTAAGCCCAAGAGTTTGAGGTTGCTTTGAGCTGTGACGCTAAGGCACTCTACCGAGGGCACCATAGTGACACTCTATCTCAATAATAATAATATTGTCTATACAAATATTTATAAGAATTGTTTCTGTGTATTATTTCATTCCAGTTTTCATGGTTTGCATTGTTTTGAAAGTAAATAAATACAATTATTGTTATATATTATTATTTTTAGTGTAAAAAACTCATATCTAATATATTTTTTCATAACTTTTATTTATATTCTGCACATGCTTCATCATTGATATACCCAGTAACTTTGTTAGGATTTTAATAATATTCTTATTAAAAAGTTATATTCTTGAATACATATCAATTTTATTGTTTATTTTATGGTACACATAATATTATTGTATTCTAATTTGTTATCTACATCACAACAAAACCAAGCTTTTTTCTTAGAGACTATACCCCATATTTTCTTATCTGAAAATGAGAAAAACTGGAAGATATGTTTTCTTCTTAAGGACACATTACCAGCATAGTATCTTCCAAACAGAAGAGTTGACATAAATGAGAATCATGTCAAAATATCTCCAATTTTCTATTTGCAGTCTACGTCAAGAATTGTTATTTCTTTTTCATAAAAAGTTTTTCTGATGAAATTTTTACATTGATATTGTCACACTCATCAAGCTATGGTAACACTCTTCAAGATCTTATATTAACATATTTCAGTGTTTTTTCAATTTAAGCTGAATAATTCTGTATGAACAAAATGCTATCTTTCGAGTGAGTCATAACAGTTTTAGAAGGAAATTGTCAATAAAATCAGAGCCTTAGGAACTTCTTTCAAATAGCGCACTATTTTAAAGTTAATGAAATACACTTACTATGCAGACCAAAGTATAGCAATTACAATGCTGAGGAAATGCCTCCTGTGAATTGCAATCACGAAATAATTGTTTTCTGCTTTCTTTTTTCCGTTGGCCTCCAAACTACAGAATCTTCTCATTAACATGTATTGTCCATCTATGACATTCATTGAAAGTTTTTAACATTTATGATTTCTAAAATTTATCCTAAATGATATCTTGTTTGCCCTTTCCTTTCACAGCTAAATTCATTTGTCAAGAGGGAAAAAATAACATAATTGTAATTTGTTTTTCTTAACATCCATCCATGACATAATTTTAAACTCTATTTGAAAATGCACCCTTGGAGATAGTGTCTCTCAGCCAAAAAGGAATGTCAGTCACAACAGTATCTAAACTGGCATAGATGGTAAACTAACTGCTTCTATTTTATTAAGAAATTACATTTAACTTTTGTGAGAATCGACATGACTTCTATAAAATGATCCTATCTAAAATAGAGCAATAAAAAATTCAGTCTTCAATAATCAGTGTTTATTTACAAGGTAATATTTAGCAGAGGGAATTGTATAAAAGTCTATCGAAGATTCTTTTTTTCCTTACATTGCTTAGTTCTGCCATCTAGACCCCCAGTCCGGTGATTGGTGTCTGACTGCGGCCTGTTAGGACCAGTGGGAGACGCAGCAGGAGCTGAGCTTCAGGAGAGCAAGTGAAGTCTCATCTGTCTCTACTGCCGCTCCCATGACTCCCAGCACCGTGTGGGCTCTGCCTGCTGTCAAATCAGCAGCGGCTTTAGGTTCTCATAGGAGCGTGAAAGCTGTAAGCTGCACATGTGAGGGATCTAAGTTATGTCCTTCCTGTGAGTCTCTAATGCCTGCTGATCTGAAGTGGGGCTGAAGCAGTAGTGCTAGCACTGGGACCTTACAGTTGCAGGAAAGCAAGCTCAGGGCTCCCACTGATTGCTTATTACGGTGAGTTGTATAATTATTTCATTATTTATTACAACATAATAATACTAGAAACAAAGTATACAGTAATGTGTTTGAATCATCACAAGTTTCTTAGATCATAAATGTTATTATTTTCTATATGTAATAGGAATAATACCCCAAATTTCCACCTGTTTGATAAAGAAGTTGAGTTGTGTCTTTCTAAAAATATCAAATCATCCTATGCCATCTATGAAATATGTATACAAATTACTTCATGGTTGAATATCAAGGTGCAAGTCTACATTAAATGCATCAAGCCTATATATGGAAAGCGGTTTTCTGATTGGGGCACAAATTGGCTCCACTGTCCTTATGCCATTTTAAAAATCAAGACTGGTATTGCAACTTACCATAATCAACTATGATTTAAAGGCTTTAAATAACATGTTTTTGAAGAGTGAATGAATTGCAGCAAAAGAGACTGGGTAATTTAATCTGAATCAACTGTTTCCATTAGTTAGAAAAAAATAGAGTTTATTATGACAACTTAATTTAAAATTGCCTAGCTAAGTGTAATGTGAGAGTCTCAGTTGAAAACCCTGTTTCACTGTTTATTACAGACTTGTAAAATTTCTTTATGCTAAAACATGATGAACATGTTTTATGTATTTGCTGGTTTACTGTTGTTTGATTTAATAAGGTGATATATTTATTAAAGTAATTTCAGATTAAGGACCAAACCTTACATTGCTGACCTGTAGGAATGATTTCTACACATCTTTTCTGTCTCTTTTACTAATCTCTCCTCATCAGAGCTGAGCAATTGCTAATGACTGAATTTTCAAGCAAGTTCTGATGAAGAATGGAGGCCTCAGGACTGAGAGTAAAGTATGTTCGTTTCCTTCTAAAACAGGCAATACTTCAGAGCCATCCAGTCTAGGAAGAAAAATGTAACGATCTATGATGTAAAATTAGCCTAATTCCGTGTGAACATTAAACGTTATTTTCTTGCTTCTCTGAATGGGTCATTATTTTAAAGTTAATGATTTTAAAACTCCCAAGAATATCATAGAAATTGATTTTCTCCATTAAGTTACTCTTTGAAAGGAACCAATTTATGTATAATGATACTTGTACTCCTGTCAGGTCCAACTCACTTTTAAGAGGAGTTGATTGTTCAGTGTATATAGTAGATTCATTTTAATATAGTAATTCTTCCACTGTACTAAGTAACTTAATGTCTTATCTTCTCCATTCTATGGAGTCTTTGTGTTTTTTGCTAGTGTATGAATTTTTCTTAATAGAAGAGTCTCTATTATTTCTGTTTGCCAAGGATTGAATTTTAGTGACTGTTTTGATTCTAAAATGTCTTATAAAAATATACTCAATCTATATTAACTGGGAAATAGAAGAAATCACCTTATGTACAAAATAAATTACATGAAAATATGGTCATAATCAGACCTGCATTTTTTGACAATATTCAGATCATAGCAGAATAGCACATAGAAGTCAGTATAGCCAACTTTCAACATAATCTCAATAATTTCCATTGTAATTTCATTAATTTTCATTTCATTTCATTATATTTTAGTACCTGTGATTTTAATAGGATCACAAGTCTATAAAACAAAGGTGATGATAAATTTTTATCCCTTACATTGCCTTACCCATAGTTTGGCTTATCTCATTAGATTTCACGAGAATGCTGCAGGAAAATAAAACATATGTATAGCCTGAATATTGTTGTAAATTTTTCACTGCAATATGAAAATGTTTTTATTACAATTGGAAAATAGCTAGCAGAATGCTTTATCTCTGCACTTAATTTTTGTAGAATTTTATAAAATTTTACTTGCTATATTTCAAATGTTTGCTGAGTGGAATCAACCACACCATTTCACATTCCAATCCTGGATGGTATTTTGCTCAGAACCTAATGCTTCCTTGTTGAATGAATAACTGGGCACAATTTAAGCCACACTCTCCCAGTTTTGCTTGTCTCCTCCTTTATTCATCAATCTATATTGTTTTAGAGTGAGAATCTGTTGAGGTCACAGTAAGTACCTAGTAAGTTTTATGGGATATGGTTATGTTCAGTAAATACTCTCATTAATAACTTTTGTCTAGACTAATTTTTAAAGATTTTCAAAGATATTACAAAGAACAAGAAAACTACTGACAATTGAAAATATTAAAAGATTATCATTGGCAATAAAAGGTATCTGCTATTGACTGTGTAAGTACTGGAAGTGATTTCATTTGTCAGACTTAGTTTTCCATAATATTACATTTGAAAATATGAATTTTTCATAAAACTGCTTAAATAGCATAATAAACCAGAATCTAAGGGATGTGAAACTAGGCTTTCGTGAAGATAGCAAGCAAGACTTCAACAAGTAAATACTGTGAGTAATTTAACATGTGTTATAGTCGGAATGGTCGTGTACCCCCAAAATTCATATGTTAAAGCCCAAAACAGCCAATGTGCTGGTTTTTAGGGACAGGATCTTTGAGCACTACATTTAGAAGAGGTCATGATGGTAAGAGGTCTCCATGGTGGGAGGTGGGAGCAGTGTGTTTATAAGAGGTGTAGAGACCTGAGCTATCTCTAAGTCACGTGAGGTCACAGTACGAAGTTAACCATCTACAAGCTAGACAGAAGGCCCCTAAAGGACCCAACTGTGCTGCAACTCTGGAATCAGATCTCCAGTCTCCAGTACTTTGAAAAATATATTCTTTCAGCTAAGTCACCGCCTCTATGATATTTTCTTATAGCAGCACTAGCTTTACTAAGACAACCTATAAGAGCAAGTTTATTTTAACTTTAAAGTGTATATGAGGTTCCCAAATTGTATTAAAATATCAAATTATATCATTATGATTTGGGTTTGTATTTTTCTGATGATCTGTCATGTTGAACATTTTTTCCTATCTGCTGGTCATTCAAGAAATGTCTGTCCAGATATTTTCTCATTTTTAACATTTTAATTGAATTATTTATTTCGTTGCTATTGAGTTTCTTACGTGCCTACACTCTGAGTATTAACTCCTCATCAGAAATTATAATTGTTATTACAAATAGCTTATCCTATTCTGCACATTGTCTCTTCATCTTATTTCCTTTGCCGCAAAGAAGCTTCTTAGCTTGGGGTAACCCTGTTGATCTATTTTTGGCTTTTTTTTTTTTGGCCTGTTGTTGAAATATTATTAAACACATCCTCACCTTATCCCAGGTAGAAGAGCAATTATTAAAAAAAAAAACAAATGCTGGCAAAGATGCAGAGACAAAGAAATTCTTACATACTGTTGAAGGGAATGTAAATTAGTATATTCATTATGGAAAACAGGTAAAGATACCTCAAAAAATAAAAGTAAAATGACAATATGATCCAGAAATTTCCTTACAGGGTATGTATTCAAAAAAGGAAATCAGCTTGTTGAAGAGGCTTCTGCACATCCTTATTTACTGTGACACTATTCAGAGCAGCCAAGCTATAGAATCAACCAAAATGTCCATCTAATGGCGAATGGATAAAAACCTACCCATTTATATGTATATTACAGATAGAGTGACTATGTGTAATAGTCATACTCATACTCATTACTATGTGTAATGAAATATTATTCAACCATAAAGCATAATAAAATCTTGTCCTATGTGGCCACATGGATAAACTGGGAGGAAGTTAGCCTAGCGCATAGAGATAAACACATGATCTTGCTCATATATGGAATCTAAATAAGTTTATTTTATAGAAGTAGAGAGCAGAGTAGTAGATGCCATCATATAGGGAAAAGGAACAGGTAGAAAGTCAAGAAAAGGTTTGTTAATGGACACAAAGTTATAGTTGGACTAGAAGAGTAGTTCCATGTTACTTTACACAGTAGGGTGACTAACTACAAAAACAATGTATCATGTATTGCAAGACAGGTAGAAGAGATGATTTGGAATGTTTCCACCACAAATAATGACAAATGTTTAGAGAGATAGATAGGGAAAATACCCAAATTTGATCATTATGCTAGAGCTCTTTGTCAGCAACTCATGGCTTTTGTATCACAACAATGTGCTGGCACACACAGCACTGTCTGTTAGGGAATTTTTAGTGAATAAACAAGTAACTGTATTAGAACACTCCCTCTACTCACCTAAATTGGCCCCCCAAGGACTTTTTTCTTTACCTGAAAATAAAGGAACTATTGAAAGTGACATTCATTTAGCACTTCAAGAGCAATATGGCAATGGCTATAATAACCATTCCAGAAAGAATTCCAAAATTGCTTTGAAGGGTAGACTAGGCACTGGTGTCTCTGCATGCCTACCCAAGGAGACTTCTCTGAAGGTGATCATCATGATATTCAGCAATGAGGTATGTAGCTCTTTTTCTAGGATGAGTATGCCAACTTGTTAGATCTCGTATGTATATATACATGTAAAGACCATAGCATTCCATAAATATATACCATTACTATTTTCCAATAGCAAATATGAAAGTACAAAACTAATAAATATTCAGAACTATTTTTAAATTATGAAATTGTTCACCCTTTTAAGATGAGTAATTTAATGTTATTCAAAATGTTGTTTAATGTGAGAGAAAGATGAAAAGGAAGTCTAAATAAAAACTAAGTATTAAAATGTGACATTTATTGTAAAACATCTTTTGGTCATGATACTCTGCCATTTTTTTTTCTATATTGTTCTTTATTCTTACTTTCATCAGTGATTTTTAAACTTTTTTGCTCCCAAAGCATTTGAGCTATTTATTTCATTATCTATCTCAATGTTGCTTTTATGGCTTTTTGTTTCTACCCAATCATAAAAATTCTGCTGTCATATTTTTCATACTAATTACATATAATTTGAGAATGCTGAAGGTGGATTGGATTAATGCTGCTTTATCTTACTCTTTTTCTTTGCTTGGTTTATTGAAAGGAAAATACAATTCCTCATTAAAAATAAAAAAAATTAAAATACTTAAAGTTAACTACTACATAATTGGAGTAAATTACTATAACACAAAAGTGTAACTAACTATGTTTTATTAATACAAAAGGAGCCAGGAAAGGAATAAAATAAGAAAGTGGGGGGAAAAAGATGTAGTAATTGAAAATTCAAATATATATATACATATATTCCACAGAAGTGTTCTGGTTACCCTCTGGTTATCTCAGTTTGCTCTTTCCGACACACCCTCTTCTCCACCTTTCATCT
This sequence comes from Galago senegalensis, assembly GCA_963575145.1. NCBI lineage: Eukaryota > Metazoa > Chordata > Mammalia > Primates > Galagidae > Galago > Galago senegalensis. The sequence continues at coordinate 65,867 of CAUYTI010126060.1, forward strand.
TGTTTCTGGATACTGGAAACTTGATCTCTATTCCCAGAGTCTCTCATGTAAACCAATGGAAGTCATATCATTTCTCTAGGGACAGTTTAATTTTATTAACTCCAGAATGTGGAAAACAATGTTTATCTCATTTAAATATGTAGATTTTCAGATAATTTCACTATGCATAGACCTTTTCTGCTGCCTATGTCCACATAATTACTAAAAATCATATACAAAATTAAGGTATACTAAAATTGCTTTTAAATACCTTACTTTACAGTAAGAAATGAAGAAATTAACCAGAAGAAGAAATAAAGAAATAAACAGGAAGAAATGAACCAGTATCCAAGAATATCACATCTCAATATATACTCTATCCTGAGAAACAGCTGGTCCTAAGGTAGGTGGCCTGCACTATTGAAGGCTGACTTATGAGGACAACTATTAGATAATACCTTGCAAATTTGGGATGTTGTTCTGCCCAATTTCAAATTTGTGTACCATAACCAAGAATGTAAAATTTTCTCCCATAGGCATCCTATGCAGCTAGTGTGTATGTACAATTTATGTTCAAAATTAAGTTCCCTTTATTTTTTAATAATGACTAATTTCTAATAAGCCACTGTGAAAGCAAGTTACCACAATAAACACTTATAAATGGCTGTTTTGTGTCATCTCTTCAATTTAATATTATTAAGATAGTATTATTCATGTTTTGAAAAGATATAACAATTATGTTTGAATTTCCTTTCTTGGTAAAGGTTCACTCTAAAACAGAGTGGGAGGGATTTGAATTCCTCTGCTATCTGGGCTTTATTCTCATATAGTGGAACCTTCTCTACCTTGAATAGTCTAAATTATTACTGTAATGATTTCCAATTACTTCATTCTTTTCTTATTAAAGGCATTAGGGATAGGCTTTGTTTATTGTTTCACAGAAATAGACAGAATTGATTCCATTTTCTATTTTAGAAATCATTACAAAGAAAAGGTCAATTTAGGTAGAATTAGGTACAATAGGTACAATTTTTCTTAGGTTAAGAGTGAAAGATAGGCTCCTTTTTTTTTTTTTTTACAAAAAAATGCACACATTAAAGGAGCAAACATTCTCATTAAATTAAGCACACTAAATAATAACACTTAACCCTATTCTGTTCCCTCGTTATAACTTACCTAAATTATCATATGGTGAGAGAACAGCATAAATCTTAAAGCATAAACTTTGTATGTAAAGAGCTCATAAATCAATAGAATTTATAAGCCTAGGGAATTTCAAGCAGCAGTGCCCATGAATCTCTTGCAGCAGCTAATTTAAGATGAAGGGGTAGAATTTGAGATACTATTTCTCATAATAAAGTGCATGGCATGGGGCAAGGGGCAGCTCTGTGCCCTGTGAACCTGAATTCTGTTGCATTGAGGGGTTTATTTGCCACCACTGGATTACAAACTCAAATGACAATTGGTTATCTAAAATTCTTTACACAACTAAGCAAATGGCAAAAATAAGTAGCTATGTTCCTGGGGCAATTGTTCTTTACTGTCACAGCACTGAAAAAGCTTAAAACTATGTTTTATTTTAACAAAATCACAGCACTGAAAAAACTTAAAACTATGTTTTATTTTAACAAAGTTATTAAAGCATTGCTTAAAATTATATTGTAAATTTCAGCAAGACTTAAGTCTGCCTAACACTTATTCAAGGGATATGTATTTTTTATATCCATGTTCCAGCTCTCTTCTCATTAGTAAGGCACAACAGTGAATGAATCAGACAGAATTTTCTAATTTCAGAAGATTATATTTGTTAAAAAAAAAAACTAAAAATGGAGATTATAGTTTAAATATATCCCAAGACCAGCTACAGATAGCCGCATAGCCAAAATATATCATCCTAATTTTTCTGAAATGCTATCATAATGAAACACAGAATGTGTTACATTCTTTTTAGCATGAATCAGTGAAATTGAACCAATCAACTCTAGACTAATCAGCTTACACAACTCTGCTCGCCTTAAAAAGAATGTTAATATATAACAGCCAATCACAAAAGCGATCATATATCTCCTCCTTTATGTTGTATAAATTGTGCTTTGACTGCTATGAGTGAGCCTTCTTACTGTGTTCATTTTGAGGTTTCCCAGTTCTCAAGCTGCTCCTTGTACAATAAAATTTTACATTTTTCCTAACTTGATGTGATTTTATTTTTGACACATTCATGGCTATGGGCAACAATGCAGTAAATAAATGAAATGTATAGTAATAAAGTGAAAATATGTGGATGAAGTAAAGCAGAGAATGAAATGAGAAGTGTTATAGAATGGCCGTGGTCAAGGTTATCACAAAGCCTCACTGAGAAGGCAACAGTTAAGCAAAAATCTAATGTTGATGAAACAAGGTTTCCCCTAATCAGGACTGGACAAGGGCCCCCATTTTCCAGGCCTAAGCAAATAGACTTTTCTCCAAACTGCACTCTCTGAATAAAGGCAAGACAAGAGAAAAGCAGTTTTTCCAATATGTCCTGGAAGTTGGGCTTTTCCTGGAGTGGACTCTATGACAGTTTTGGCAGATACTGGGAGGACTACATTCATTTGTTAATACACTCATTCATTTACTTATCAACATAAGTCTTCAAAGTCCTAGCCAAATGTAATTCTCAAGATCTTCCTATTTACAAAAGACCCATACAGGGACTTCCCACTTGGGTTTCCCCCCTTCTGTCAGTGGCTCTGGTGCCTTTTATTCTTTCTGTATTCCTTTTTATCTAAAAGTCTTATCATAAAGACTTCTTACTTTGTACATGGGTTCATTCTTTGAATCTCTATGACCAAGGACCTAATGAAGAAAGAAGTTCCGTGAACAATGACATGTAAACCAGACATCTAGTTTTCTAAGGGAAGGAGGTTTGCAGTAGAAGGAATTACATGTACAAGAGATAGCCCTATGCAGTAGAATGTGTCTTTGAGTGTTTGAGAAGTAAAAGGAGGCTGATAGGCTTGAAGTGAGGGAGTTTAAAAATGATTATGTAAGGATGAGAGCTCCAAAGAAAAAGAAAGAGTATGCACAAAAGGTGGAAACTTTCAGGCATCTAAGGACCTCAGCTTTCACACTGAGCAAGATGGGAGGCCATTTAATCATTTTGAGCAGAGGATGACATCTCCTAATTTATATTTTGAAATTATCACCCTGAATGTTATGTTGAAATATTTTTAAAAGTTATTTCTATTCAATCCAATATTTTATTTCTATTAAATTCAATATTGCTACATACTGCCAAATAATGTCCTTTAGAACACAAGATTAAAGGAAATAACTTTGAGTATCAAGAAAGAAAGTGGTTAATAAATTCGTTAAAATTATTTCTAAACAGTTAAATTCCACAATTACCCATACACTTCCTGAATCTTTGAGATCACTCTAAGCTTTCAAAAATCTCTGAAATGATGATGTAAAATGCTTCCAAGTATGTGTTATTCAAGTTATTCTCTTTTCTTTAATTCTTCTTAACTACTTATATTTAATACAGGTTACTAAAATCATAGGTATTATTTAAATGTTATATATTTTAAAAATGACTGAGATAAATATCTAAAATATGGGTAGATAAACTGCTACTTTAAATGTGTTGATACATGCATAAATAATATGAAAGTTTCATCATTCAGAATGCATGTTACTAAGTATGAATCTAGTCTTAGTTAAATGGACTTATGTAAGTTTATATTTCTTCTTATACTTTATCATGATAAAGCAATTGAAATTCCTGATGGGTTATGTTTTTATTTGAAAGTGTTAATATCTTCTATAGAAAATTACAGGCACTAAATATCTTATGCCTTCTTAACAATTATGTTTTTTGAGACAACCTCTATGTTGTCTCATCCTATATGTTTTTAGGCAACCTATAAATGAGAACAGATATAGTCCTATTACAAATTTCTAGATTATTCCAGTATAGTCTAAGAAATTACTTTGTATTTTTGTTTTAAATTTATTAAGACTTGTTTTATTGTTCATAATATGGTCTTCTTTTTGTGAATATCCTTGAGAAGAATGTGCATTATGTTGTTATTGGGTAGAGTTATCTATAAACGTCAAGTGCAATTGTTTGTTAGTATTTTTAGATCCTTTATAACTTTGCTCATGTTTTACTTACTTGAATGAAGAAGCTAGAGATCTGAGGTTTATGTCAGAGAAGAGAAGACTACTCACAACAAAGAAAGCATTATGAGTTTCATATTCATTACAGGTCCATCCACCCGTTTTACCTATGTTTTTTCACATTGTCTTGCCTCTATATATGTTAGCATCCAGATTTCTTCTACTGATAAAGACATCATTCCTCTACTTATAAGGTCCATATTGGCTTAGGACCCACCCTAGTGACCTTCCTTTAACTTGAAAACCACAATAAAGACACTGTCTCTAAATAAGGTCACATTCTGAGGTACAAGATCACATTCTGAGATCACGTTCTGAAGTCTTAACAACTTCAATATATGAATGGGGAGGGCAAAATTTCACAAATCACACTCTTCAAATATCTCAGCAGAAACACAGAAAATCCAAGTGGTTGCTGCAACCATGGGCAGTAAAAACAAAAACACTAACTTTTGTTCCAGAAGGAAATCTAAGCAAGAGTGCTCATTGCTCTGGAGGGAGATACAGTTTTAATTTTCCAAGGGTTTTCATTATGCAATAGTCTTTGAAAAGGTACTCAAGCGACATTTTGTGCATGTCTTTGCAGGAAAAATGGATAGAAACCTGTGAGACTCATAGAGATTTGTCTCCCATTAATATTCGCCCCTCATTTCTTTTCTTTCTTTCTTTTTTTTTATTTCCTCTTTTTATTATTGTGGTAATGATGCAAAGTTACTCTGTTCTCAGACTGCATTCTTTGAACTCAGGCAGGATCAGAGAAAAACAGCTTGACCAGTGGTATCTTATCTGTGCAGTCTCTCCTGGAGTGAAAAACATATACCTTACTGCCCCACCTGGCATAGAGACTGTGAGAGTGTCATGGCCTGGCATTCATTTCTAAATGTATTCACTCGAAAATTGTTTTCTGTCTGTTGGCCTCTGGTCCATTGTGTCATGTCTCAGACATGCGTTCTCCAGAACCCCACAGGCATTTTATGAACCCTCAAAGGAAAGGCCCACATGCGCTTCTCACTTGGTTGTTCCCCTGTCTGCAGCTGGAGGTTCTGTTGCCTTTCTTTCCCTTATTTATTTATTTTTCTGTCAAGAAATTTTGTCCTGGCTTGGTGCCTGTGGCTCAAATGGCTAAGGCACCAGCCACATACACCTAAGGTGGCAGGTTCGAATCCAGTCTGGACCCACTAAACAACAATAATGGCTGCAACCAAAAAAAAAATAGCTGGGGCGTTGTGGTGGGGGCCTGTGATCCCAGCTACTTGGGAGGTGGAGGCAGGAGACTCGTTTGAGCCCAGGAGTTGGAGTTTGCTGTGAGCAGTGAAGCCATAGCACTCTATCCAGGGGGACTGCTTTTGGCTCTGTCTCAAAAAAAAAAAAAAAAAAAAAAAAAAGGAAAGAAAAGAAAAGAAATTTTGTCCTGTCACTTATTTGGATGGTCCATGGTTTCATTCTTCAAACCCTGAGATCAAAATGGACCTGACACAGAGAAATTCTGTCAACAGTGAGAACACTGAACAATATACGTATCCTATTAACAAAACTTTAAATGCACAATAGTCTTGTTAACTTGTTTACCTTGTATTAGTGAAACTTCATACTCATTGAAAAACATTTCCCGTTTCTCTACCCCCTGGCAACTATGACTACTCACTTCCATGAGTTTGACTATTTAAGTTATCTCATCTAAGTGGAATAGGAGGAATCATATATGTGTGATTGGTTATTTCACGCAGCATGTCCTTCAGATTCATTCGTATTTTTGCATATGGCAGAATTTTCTTCTTTGAAAAAGCTTAATAATATTCCATTGTACGTATGAGCCACATTTTTTATATTGTATGGTTGCCTTTTCTTGTTTCCACTTTCCGTTGGTTTCAGTTGTCCACAGTCAACCATGATACAAAATATTAAACAAAAATTTCCAGAAATAAATAATTTATAAGCTTTCAATTGTATACCACTCTGAGCAGCATAAAGATATCTCACCTACCCTACTCCGTTTGGCCTGGGACATGAATCGTCACATAGTCCAGCTTATCTAACTTCTCCCAGCTACCAATCTACCAGTCATTAGTAGAATTTAATCAAAGTCCCAATTCACAAGAGTAGTGATGATGGCATGTTGTGATAAATTCTCTATTTTATTTTTAGCTATTATTGTTAATCTCTTATTGTGTCTAATGGATAAATTAAGCTGTATTATAGGTATATATGTATAGGAAAAAACATAGCATTGACATTGGTACTGTATTGGTAAAACAATATTGATGTTGGTGCTGTATTGGTACTATGTACATTTTCTGGCATCCATTGGGAGTCTAAGAAAATCAGCTGTTAGCTACAAGGAGTTCTTTTTGCCTGGAGAACTCAGGGAATTTATTTTACAGTTTTATCTCACAACTACCACATAATAAAATAAAAATTTTCAACCTTTGATTGTTTTCTTAAGAATTCTAAAATATTGGGCAGCCCCTGTGGCTCAAAGGAGTAGAGTGCCAGCCCCATATACTGGAGGTGGTGGGTTCAAACCTGGCCCTGGTCAAAAACTGCAAAAAAGTTTTAAAAAAAGAAAAGAATCTTAAAATCTTTCCAAAGTCCTGAAATTACTTATCTAGTACTTAGGTATAAAAAAAAAAAAATTGCACTTGCCATAAAAAATGAGCATCATAAACATCTTTATACATAATAGGGTAGAATTTTAAAATAGCCATTTTAAATACACTTTATTATCACAATCCTTCTCTATGAGTACTTTTTAACATATGTGTTAAACACCTCTAAAACTACAAAGAAGCAAAGGCTTTGTTTAGACTCCCAAATATCCAAGTGTGGAGATTGAAGCAAAACCCAAACCTTTCACAGAAGACAATAAAATAATTAAAAACATGCCTCTTGCTTTGGAATATTTTTCATGCATCAGTAAAAATCTTTTGAGCAAAGTAATAGAATAAAACATAATTATAAAATGGCAGTCAATTACTCTTGGAAGTATTTCTGTTTATCACCATTAAAATGCTGCTAAGCCTAAAGACAAATAGTATATGAGTGTGCATTTGTCAGATAAGAATTTCGAATAATTAGTGCTCTTAAGATTAGCATAAATAGCTTAAGGGAATGTTATACATAAAATAAGTAAAGAAAGAAAAGAGAAAAGGAGAAAGGAAGTGAAATAATGCCATTAAGCTAATACATAGTAGTTTAGAATACTTTTCCATTTTTCCATTTATTTAAAACTATAAACAGAACTGATCTTTTTTCTTCTCCTCTGGCACAACCCGTTCTTACTCTACATAATGAGCTAACACTTTTTAATGTGGTTATATTCCTTCACACTGTACTTTCTGAACTACTTTGGATTATTTTTGAAAGAAAAGTAATCGCACCACTTTAAACATTTTTAATTATCTACATAAAACTGTTAATAATCATCAGCAAATCTGATTTTCAATCAAGTCAGAAAGCAGCAACTTACTGATGAATCTGATAAAGACAGCAACACCGTCATAACCCTCTTCTATTCATGCCCATTCTTTCTTCGTACACCTCTTTTGTAAAGAGAAATACTCTCCAATGTTTTCATGTTTTAATTCAGAATTCTTGTCTGTCATTTTTCTGATCAATATACACTTCCTTCACCTCTTGCCAAAGGGATATGCCCTGGATCTTTCCTCTCCTGAAGTTTTCTGTTTTCTCAATTTGAAGTTTTATGTTATCCCAACCATTGAAACTGCACTACTTCTTAATGAAGTTTGTTCAGCTACATGTTTGAAGATCATCTTACTTGTTTTTCCTTTCCATATGCTCCAGAGCGTTAATCAGGTGCACTCAGGGCACTTAGCCACCGCAATTTGCAAACTATTGTTTTGCTGTTTTTAACCAAAAATATACTTTTAAAAAGATGCTCACAAAATTTCCAAATTATTTTTTTTCAAGCTTACATGCTATGAATACTACCTGATTGAAATAAGAAAGGGGATTATCAAGTCAAAATCCCTTTGTCACCACCCCTGTGAGGCAATGCTTATAGCATGAAGAGTCCACAAACTCTGGTGATTGGTGGAGCCCTACAAAAACTGATGGCTTAAATAGAAGTAACACTTACCAACAGACGATTCCCTGAACACAACTTCTTAGTGCTGTTTCTTCATAAGTTAAGTCTTTTTTGATTGATGATTTGTGGGAGACTAGTAATATCCCTGTGCCTTATCCCTAAGGTAAAATGAGACCTATGTGTAAATGTGGGAAAGTGGGAGCTGTAATAAGGGAAATTAATATCTGCCCAGAGTATTTTTATAATGTTGGTCAAATAGTGTGCATGATAGTCACTAAACGTTTTCCCAAGTAAGTTCTGTTTATTTGTTTTCAATGAATTTGTCAATTGTATTTCTGTAAACGTTGTGTTTTAGCACTCTGATTCATAATTTCTCTGTAGCTATTAGTTAAGGTAGACCTGGATTTCTCTGAGCTGATTTAGACTCTATAAATGTACCCAGGGATCCACTTGTGTTCAGTACTTACTTAACACGGTGATGATCTTTTGCTCAGTAAACAAGTTGTTCTCTTAGACTCTCGCCTTCTTTTATAGACTCTAGCTGAATGGAGGACATAAAGCCCTTGTGTCTGAACTCTGATGAGCACAGGTCGCTGTGACTCAGGAAAAAATATCTCACAGCACTCAAAAGCTTACCCCCAAGTTACTTCAGTCAAATCTGTTTTGGCTTTCACTAGAAATTGCACATTGGCAAAATGAAAAGCTGCTACTTTTAACATAAGCTCCAAATGAGCCTCTGGGGTCTGCCATGAAGTTGGCACAGTTTGAAAATCTCATTTCATAATTTCTGCTGAAACTCCTATTGCCAATAGACCTACAATATCAGATAGATCATATATTCAGCCAAATGGACTCCCTGTGGCACCTTTGCTTTTAACTTTTGACTTGATCCCACAAAATGGATGTAAATGGAGGACAGTTCATATACACACACACACATATACATGTGAATACATATATATGTATAAACTAGTTGGTTAGTTGGTACTGCCCTGGCATCTATGTGTGTGTGTGTGTGTGTGTGTGTATATATATATATATATACATAAAACTATATATATATATATGTATATATGGTTGCATATAGCTGGTTAGTTATATGTAAATTACCAGGTACTTTCCTGGTATTCCTAATATCTCTGATCAAATTATTTTCCATTGAACTATTTGTAAAACTCCCACCCAGTCTCTGGAGGAAATTGGCCTCTAAATGCCCAGACTACTCTTTTGGGGCACTCCAAATTGATTACATAAATTTACTTCCAGCTTTAGACTTTTCTCACCATTTGGTTATTCTTTACACAATTCATAAATAGATTCAATGTTATCCAACTAGGTGTGCTGACACTACAACTGCAGTAAAGGAATTAGTAACTAAGATGATTCCTCATTTTGGTATTCCTTTGTGGGTTGAATCAGAACAAATGATTGATTTTTTTTTTATTAAGTCATTTGTACATAGGCCGTGAATACATTTTTGCCATTATGGGATTCAATGTGTTGATTATTTGTACAAAATTGGAGTGCTTACATCCTACTAATTAACATAGTCTTCTTCACCTCATTTACCCTTGATTTTTAAACCACTTACTTGCAGAGACACTGGAGTACTTATTTAAATTTCATATCACATGTCATCCCCAATCCTCCAGGTAAGTGTAATGTAAAAATCTAGAAATGAAGAAGAAAGACTTAACAAAAAGTGTGCCAGGGCACTGGACTTCAAGAACTGCCTCTGGCCCTTATCATGTTCTGGAGTGTTTCAATTAGGAGATATGGTTTAACCCCTTTTGATAGAGTGTCTGTCACCCAGGCCTCCTGACACCTGTAAGCCGTCTATTCCTGGACTGACTGAATTCTATAGGAATTCAAGGGAACAATTTGATACTATTCCTAGCGACGTACAGCTGCTAATTAATCTGCTTGGAGTATATTGTCAATAAGTAAAAGGAGTGGTCTCCACTAATCAACAAGACTTACCATCTTGTTTGACCAAGAGATCAAGTGTGTATCAAAGTTTTTGGAAGCATGCACGTGCTGACACTTTGCTGGGAAAGCCCTTGTGAAGTTTTGTCCACTATCTATGCTGCATATAAATAAAGGAAAAATCCTCCTGAATTCACTTGAGCTGTGCTAAACTATATGAAGACAACAGTAGGGAAACCCTACAGGTGACCTGAACGTCAGGATTTCCCAGGTTCCTGAAGCAAAGGTCCTCACAAAGAAGACAGCTTTTCCCACGATTGAGGATTAAAACACACTATTTTTTCATCTATACGTGCCTTTCTGTCTTTTAACTGCCCCCAAAGGGCACTGTTTACATACTTCTTCTTTTAAGCCTCTCCCTCTGAGCATTACACATTGGAAGCTAAGTGGAGATCACCTTACCCTACCCTATAATCTGTTTTATTCTCCATTATAACCCTTTCATAGTATGCCTTGCTCTTACTAAACTTTATTGTTTTACCACCAAGTCAGATGCAGACCCGGCATCCTTTTATGCCAGTTATTCAATTATCAGCCAAATTGATTAGTTAATGCAGTTTCTGATTATGCCTGCATCTAGACCATGCACAGGAACTTGAACTCATTTTTGTTTCTGTCACTGTGAGTGCCTGGTGGACCAGTCCAGAGGATGGATGTATGACAAGAGTCGGCATCTGTTACCAGAGAAGAAGCACTATGCTGCTTCTCCCATTAGTGAGTCCACTGGACAGAGAAACCTCTGTGGAAGCTCCAACACCATCTTTCACTCAAGTAAAGTCACTAGAAAGGAACTTTCCCCTCTCCACTGAAAATAGGGATGAATGGGATCTTTTCTGGGTAACGTACTAGGGCAATGTTGTGATCAGACTGTACAGTTTAATTTCACAAATGGCATCCCTGCACCTTTACAAAGATCAAAAATGGTGCTGACATTAATCCTTATTATTTCAACAATTGTCTAATCACTAGATGTTATGGAAAGCTCACAAGCTAGGCCTTTGCAACTTGGAATAGTTCATTCACTCCCCCCTTGTTAAATTGCTATACATTAAAAATTATATATGGACAGACCAAAAGCCTGGAATTATTTGGTTAAGTGATGAAACCAAGCCCTATATCCATCAAAATTGAACCAAAGGCTTTTAATATCAAATATATATATATATATATATATATTTTTTTTTTTTTATTGAGACAGAGTCTCACTGTAGCACCCTCAGTAGCGTGCCATGGCATCACAGCTCAAAGCATATCAAATATATTTTTTTTAATAACTAATTCTCTTCCTATAGTAATTTTCAATTGGTGTGGTGCAGCACACTGGTGAGCTGTGAAAGAATCTTAGGTGTGCTGCTAAAAATTTTAAAGATTATTCATTTAGTTATTTTTGAAAGAAACTTAAAGCACATAGTAAGTATATTCTTTTTCAAACGTTTTTGGTTAACATAATGTAAGTGTGCCATGGAAGTTTAACTATAGGTTCAAGTTCGCCATGAGATAAAAAGGTTGACTGATATTGCCATAGACTGACAGGGATACGTGGACACTGGAGATATAAATGTGCCAATGAGAAAACAGAGGCACTAAAATTCCAACGAGGGGCTTCCAGATTCAACCTGAGCCTGTGTATAAATTACACTGGTCTTTTTATTGTGTCTGGTTTTAAAATGTGCAAGTAGTTCCCACCTAGATGGTCAAGATGCTGAGGACTTTGTTATCTGACACCCTCTGTTACGAGGTACTCCCCTCTAAGTGCCAGCCCAATTACAAACTTGAGGTCTTTTATTCATAAAATAATACAGACATACAAGTCATGCTGTTATAGAGACCTCATTTATGTATCATGATTCAAATTTCTTTGGCTGCTCAGTACTCTTTTCTCAGAACTCATGAGATGAAAAAGGCAATTCTGAATCTGTCCATGGTAATAGAATAAGAGTTTGACATCACCGTGCGAGCTCTGAGAGCACTTCAGTATTTAAACTCTACCACATCTTGAATGTCCCTGACGGCCTATGAGGAAGGAGCTTACATGATTATTGATGAAAATACTTGGCGCTCAGGGCGAATAGAGACTGTGATCTATACTTCTTAAAGGATCTATCAGATTAATGAAGACCTATTTCCAAAGTTGGGAGACTAATGGCGTGCAGGGATGTGCTTACATCTGTTCTATTCTGCTTATTCATTCTTTTTCTAATTTAGGTTCTTTTTTATCTTTTCACATCTCTTGTTAGACTACTAACCCAACCCCATTCTCTATAGCTACCAACTTGGTTTTTAATGCCAAGGGAAGTTTCAGACAGGGAGAATAAAGAAGCTGTGGACATTTTACCCCAAAGTATGACTAGTTGGTATAAAGAATATTTTGAATAAAAGACAATTTGAAATCAAAAAAATCACTGGAAGAGGCTTTCTCTCTATCTACTTAAACTGGACTGACTTGATCAGAAAACCAAGGAGGGCTTTCCTGTTATCTAAATATATTACAGGAAAGAAGATCAAGAATACAACCAGAACAGGCCCAAATCATTTGAAACAAACACTAGCCCCTTGGGTAAATTTAGAAGTCAATCTGATTCCCCCATCTATTCCTTCTCCCTAGCAACCACAGGCCCCTGAACAGAATCACTTCTCATTTACCCCCCTCCTTGAAAAAGGTGTGCATAGAAATTTCTGATCTTCATTGGGATAGCAACTAATCACTCTGGTGATACTCCTTATGTGTATGATATTTGGAATTAAATACCTTCTCTTATTTACCTGCCTTAACTGTGAGTCTGTCAAGGTTTGGCAGTGTTGTTCTTGGTTCTTGCTGCGCTCTTGGCCAAAGAATGACCAGGCACAGCAAAGTAAGGCAAGTCAAAGGTCAAATTTTTTGAGGAAGGGTGAGACAGAATAATAGAGTAAGGACAAGATATAGGTTAGCAGAGAAAGATATGTTTGCCAGAGACAGAAAATGAACAAGCAGGCTAGGCAGAAGGGCTCTGATTAAAGTCTGGGGTTCTATTTAATACTGTCTGCATAGGGCCTTCATTGTGGTTCAGACATCAACAATGAACCACTCTGATAGACAAGGATAATTAGTGTTAGGTTACTTTAGGTCACTTTCCAAATCCTGTTGTGCCTGGGCTGCCTAGTCTGTGGGCTGGGCGACTCTGCATTCATTTGCAGGTAAGCCGGCTTCCTCCTTCCCCCAGGTGTGTCAGTTACTAGGGGCAGGATTTAGGTAGAACAGCAGAAGGCAGGGACACCCTTGCCCCTTCTCTTAGGTGGAGCTATTGCTCAAGGAAGCACCAAAGCAAATTGCCCACCTTTGTCCTTTCACCCTACAAGAGCCAGAATTTGATCTACCTAACAAGATGATTTTTCAGAGAACTTTTTGGGGAACAGCAAGCTTCCCCTCACCCTATTTGGTAGGAAATGATACTTGACTACCTATTTAATCACAATTACAGTGAAATGATTCATGGTTACCTACTTAATCAAAATTACAATGAAAAATTTGAAGCATATAAAGATTGTAATATGAGAGTAAACATTCTTAGCTCTTTTAGAAGACTTGCTTCTCTTAAATGATGAAGAAAGTAATAAAGTCAACATAATGACACAAAATTATTCTGATAGAACATAGATAATTTGACTTCCAGGCAGATTACTAAGAAGGTAAAGAAAAACAGATTAAAATCTTTTATTAAGATCAGCTTTCATAATGTCAATGGAAAAGAAAGCAGACACCATGAAATAATTTAAAGAGGTTTATTCTGAGCAAATTTGAGGACCATGAACTGCAGCCATATTCAGGAAACCTTGAGGAAGTGGGCTTGCTGTGACTGGTTACAGTTTGGGTTTAGACATACATTTCAGGGAGACAGGTGTTACATGTTAAGTTATAAATCAGTACATGGAAAATGTACATCAGTTTGACCCCCCAAAATGAGGCATCTTAAAGAAAAGGTTTATAGATTATAGGTGCACTTAAAGACTCTTCAGTTTGCAGTTGGTTAAAGAAACAAAGCTTTGTCTGCAGGCTTGGAATGCTTTAAGTTAAGATGGAGATCTCTGTTAATTAGGGACAAGCCACCAGACTTAAACCCAGACTCATATGATTTGTTATATATATTAAGGACCTGCAGACTTGTCTTACATAATCTTAGGCCTGTTAATGAGTTACAGTGGATGTCTCCAAAAGGAGAGGTGGTACATAAAGAGACATGTCTGATCTTCCTTCTCATGACTAGCAACTCAGTTTCAGGATATCTCTTGGCCAAGAGGGGGGTCCTATTAGTCAGCCACGGGGGGGGCCTTGAGATTTTATTTTAGTACACAATAACAGAAAATCATATTCTAGTTTTTTATCAGTATGCTATTGAAACACCCCCTTTACAAATACTTTTAAAATTTTGTCAAGGTATAATTATGAATTTTATCCCCAAATGACAACCAGAAGTAAAATTTCTTTTCCATGAACTTTCTATGGCTTTCCATATCCATTCAGATATTTTCCTACATTTTCCTCTTTGTCATTCTGAATCAACCAGTCATTTTACTTTAGGACCAAATTACTCTCCTTTTCTCAATAAAAACATTTAGTATACCTTGAATATGAGGCTTTTCTTTATTCCTTTAGACATTATAAAAATCCTATAAAATGCATCTGTTTGGCCTATGTATTATTCCCTTCAAATGCATTAACATGAAATGACAGATGTATTGAGTGCCCTGACATAATTATACATCCTATGTCAGCCAGCTGGTAGAGGTGTGGGAGAAATTTTGCACCAGATGCTTTTGGCAACTTACTTTCATTTAAGAGATTTCATGTGAAGATTTCTAATTTTTGTAATCAGACTTGTAAATAAGTTGATATTTTCTCTTTTTAAAAAAATTTGCTGGTTTGGTGCCTGTGGCTCAAGCAGCTAAGGTGCCAGCCACATACACTAAGGTGGCGGGTTCGAATCCCCAGCCCGGGCCCGCCAAACAACAATGATGGCTGCAACCAAAGAATAGTCAGGTGTTGTGGTGGGCGCCTGTAGTCCCAGCTACTTGGGAGGCTGAGGCAGGAGACTCGCTTGAGCCCAGGAGTTGGAGGTTGCTGTGAGCGTGATGCCAAGGCACTCTACCCAGGGGGATACCTTGAGGCTCTGTCTCAAAAAAAAAAAAAAAATTGCTTAAGTAAAAGCAAACCTTATTTTTCTTCAATGAATTTTGAAGAAAAATAACTACATAAAAGTGTTCAAAATTGAATATCTTTTGATGATATTTTCATTTAAAATATAATAATTTATTCCAAACACTTTGTTTACCATATACCTTAATTCAATTTTACTATCATTGACATAACCATGTATTCCAAATAGTCTATTTTATTTATCATATAATTTACTTTGATTTTACTATCATCTTTTTAGGCAGTATAGTAGCTTTCAAGCATTCTTTAATTATTGATGTGTATTTGATCAACATTTTGGGTTTGCATATTTAGTAAGACTTTTAAGTCATAAATAATTTCTGAAAAGAAGAATTGATAATACATAAGGAATTAATGAATATTCGAGGACTTTTTTATTAATTGCAAACATACTTAGGTAATAGTAATGTAAAAATTAACATGAAGCCTATTAAAGATATTAAGACTTTATGATCAGTTCAATTGTACATTCTAATGTAGAAAAACATCTCCAAACATAGGTGGCATTTAAGCCAGTATTCTCTAGGATAAAATATGTTCACCCAGTCTAGGATAGTTTTTCATCTAGGAAAATACATAAAAACCTACTTATACCTTATGACATTCATTCTACCCTGACCATTTCTATAAAGATTTAAATTTTTATCTTTATGGGTTTCCAAAGTAGCAAGAGGAAGATTCTTCAAAGTATCACAAAAAGTGGTTTTTGCTTTGCTTGACTTGTATACATTTTTAATTTAGGTACCAAAAATCTTTCAGACTCTATGTACAAGACAACAGTCTGTTTTGCTTGTTGATTCTGTTACAGTTCTTGATTTTGACTTTTTTACCTGCTAATCTGTCATTGTACATATACTGGCATAAGTTTTACAAAGATATGTCTACCTGTGCATAAGCTTTCCACCTAAAACATCACCCCCTTACATATGGAAGTGTGAGCATGAGAGTGGAGAATATGTAACAGAGGAAATGGACTGATATTTACTATGCCTTTAAAACTTTTCTCACTCTTTTTGGAAAGGGAAATTAGCATCCCTGCCTTAGACAGTGGTGTTGAGAAATAAGTATTGTTTGTTCTTTGCACTACAAAAGAGGTATGAGCTAAAGGTAGGAATACCAAGTGGGCAAAGGTCATGGTTTTGTCTTTGATAGAGATGGGATGATAAGAACTAATAAGAATCACTAATTATAGTTGGATGACAATAGACCTTCCCTTTTAAAAGCTCTGTATTTCTGCTTATGCTTAGAAAAATTTGGTATTTTGAGAATAATCTAACATTTTTCTCTCTTTGCCAACAAAGTAGTAAATTTCCCTTTCTTTCTTCTTGTTTTTTTTTTGGCCGAGTCTGGGTTTGAACCCACCACTTCCAGTATATGGGAATGGCGCCCTACTCACTGAGCCACAGGCGCCTCCCTCTTTCTTCTTAAAAAAATTTAAAAATAAAGAACTACTGAATCAACACTGGGATTCACTGTAACATGGGGTATGTGCTCCAGCCACCACAATTCAATTTAAATAAAAATGAATACTGTGTATTTATTCTTTGCAATTCGATGTAGCAATGTAGAAAAGATTTGCTTTTATGTTTGGTTTTAATATTATGATATACACAGCACCATTAAATATTAAAATTTCATTCTGTTTGAGTTTATTAAACCACATGCATTTTCCGGTAACCTTAGATTCATTTGTTTATCTCTATGAGACAAGTGGTGTTTTGCTTGTTTTTGGCTTACATCTTTATCCCAGACTGAATCCATTTGTAAGCCACAGATGAATGATTAAAAAATAAACACTGAACATATTTAGCAAATCATTTCTGTATTACAGATTTAAGATAAGTGGGAAAGCGTTTTGGAGGTGTATTTAGAGTTTCACAAATAATGGAACAACATAATTTTGTTTGTTTTAATTTCAACTCTGCTTTACCTTTCACAAAAATCATCATAGTGAAACTAGACTGGAATCCTATATTAAGTGAAAGAAAAACACCCAAAATCTGTAAAGAAATTTAAAAAGATTTATTCTGAACAGGTCTGTACAAACAAAGCCCAGGCAGCCATGCCCAAAATGTCTTGATCAATTAGTCTAGAGGTGATTGGGTTACAGTTTGATTTTAGGCTTACTGGGTATAGTTGAATACCTGAAATTAGTTAAAGTAATAAAGCTTTATCTAAAGACTTGGAATGGTTTAAGTTAGGATAGGGAAGTTTGTTAATCAGAGACAAGCCACAGTATACTAACTCAAGTGATCTGTTAGGCACGTTGACCACCTGCAAGGGATTTAACCTTTGTCTTGCATGGTCTTAGTTCCTGTTAACAATTTAGTATCTTATTGTCACAAAAAGTATGTTTTGTCAGTATGTTTTGTCTCCTGATGTTCTTTTCTGACATTCATGCTGGTTAATTTTTGCATCTAAATTCCAAAAGTGAGGATGTAAATGAGGTGTGTCCAATAGCCCTTCTCTTCATGGCCTAGAACTCAAGTTTTAAACTATTTCTAGGGTTCCCTTTGCCAAGAAGGGATCTGTTCAGCTGGTGGTGGGCTTAAGCTTTTATTTTAGTTCACATTCACCAATTATTCTCTCCATTTAAATTCCTCTGCAAAGAGTAAGTTCTGTTGATTATCTGGGGCTATTTTGTGACTATTTGGAAGAATTCCTCTCAGAAAGGCAAGATAAAATCTTAATGCTTTCTCATAATTTCAAAGATTAAGAAATTGGTATTAAAGTTACTTCCAATAGAGAAAAATGAGATTTTCAATTTTGCTTTCTCCTTCTGTAGTATCATTGAAAACTCATGATTGTTTTCTATTTGATGAAATATAAATGCTTACATCTTCAATATGAAATTTCCTCTCAGCTGACTTATGGAAGACAATTAAACTTAACTTCTTTTTTTATTATGTCGCTAACTGCTCATTAGTTTTGCTTCCAAGATGTCTCAAGTTCACACACACACATATATATTTTGTATTCCAAATCTTTATTGAGTCATTTCTCCAAGGAGCTTGTTGCCTTTTAAGTATATGCCATATTTAACATTTAGTCAAAATTCTGTGTTATAAAACTACTTAATTTTACTCTTTCTTCATTATCTTTGTGGAACCAACCTAATGTAAAGTTTGAGCCATACATTTTTGTTTACCCTAAATTTTAATTATCACTTGTTTTATACTTAATTTTACATCACATAGGAAAAGTCAATTTACATGATTAAGTTTCAAATTCACAGGAGGAGGTATACTACAAATAGATTTTTTCTAGTAGACTAGAGTCTTACCACATTTCCCAAACACACTCCAAAGGGATCTGATTTTATGGGCTTCTCATTTACCTTTAAGTGATTTCTTAGAAAGATTAGGTATATTATGAGTTGAATTTTGCCAGTGTAGATACACTAGATATAGACTGATAAGTAGATAATGGGATACATATATAATATTTAATTTAAAAAATAAGTTCTTTAATTTAAATATCTCAAGATGGCACTATACTGTATTTCGAGTAGCTTTGAATCCTATGACCAGTATTTTTTAAGAGAAGAAGATTGGAGACATGGAGACTCAAGAGAGAAAGCCATCTGAAGACCTATGTGAGGAGAGAGGCAGAGATTGTGGTTACAGTGGCATAAGCCAAGAAACCCTGCCACCGGAGGTTGAAAGATGCAAGAAAGAATTCTCACCCAGAACTTTAGGCAGGAGAAGGGTCTCCTCATAACTTAATGTTGTTCTTCGGCCTCCAGAATATGAAAGATAATAGATTTCTGTTTTTTCTTTTAAGCTACCATGTTTATATATTTTATAAACTTCTTACAGCAAGCTTAAGAAATTAGTACTTTTTATGTATATGCTTGTACACATATTTTTTAAAAATATCAATGCTAGCAACCATAAAAATATTTTCTGTTTTTCTATGTTCACTAACATTAAGGTACTGATCTCATTTCATATTCAAATATGAATTAGGTGTCTTTTTAATAGTTGCAGAGAAATCCACTTTGAGGATTTGCCACAGTTTAATATAGCAACTAGTGTCTTAGTATAGGCTGACAGCAATGGTGCATTGTCAAGTAGAATTTTGCAATTTTAAGGGAAATATTTCTTAAATGTAGTAGCAATTTACATTTATATTATTATGAATAAGAATAAACATGTTAAGAAATGCTTTTCTTCATTTATCTCTGAACTATATATTCATGTATTTTGGTCAATTTTTATTAAGTTGGTCTTCTATGTTTCACTTTCTACAGTTTTTGTTTTTACTGATATTAGTTGGAAATATTTTCTAAATTTTCATTTTGACTCTATTTGGAATGTTGTTTTGACATGTAATGCTTTTGGTCTTTATTTGGGCAAATTACAAATATTTTACTTAATTGCCATTGAGTTTAATGTGATAGTTAGAATAGATTTTTATCATTCCTAGGTTAAAAAATATTCTCTTACCTTTGGAAATTCACATTTTTCCTCTTAAACAGGTCTTTTAAATTTTGTAACACACATCCAATTGAAGATTATTGTATGAGTTTTTTTAAAAAGGGGAATACATTTTTCTAAAATCATTCTTAATGTTTTTTTTTTTTTGCTGCCCAATAATTTGAGTTAATTTTTTTCTTTCTTTCTTTCTTTTTTTTTTTTTGAGACAGAGACTCACTCTGTCATCTTTAGTAGAGTGCTGTGATATAGAGCTCATAGCAACTTCAAACTCTTGGGCTCAAGCGATCCTCTTGCCTCAACCTACTGAGTAGGTGAGACTACTGGTGCCAGCCACGATGCCTGGCTATGTTTTTAGAGATGGAGTCTCACTCTTTCTTGCTCAGGCTGGTCTTGAACCCATGAGCTCAGACATTCCACCCACTGTAGCCTCCCAAAGTGCTAGGAGTACAGGATTAAACCACCATGCATAGCCAGAAATTTCCTTCCTTGGTGTCCGGAATAGCTGGGACCATAGGTGTGTGCCACCATGCCTATGTGCTTAGCTGTTTTTTTTTTTTCCAATTTTTAGTAGAGATGATCTTTCACTCTTGTTCAGGCAGGTCTTGAACTCCTGAGTTCAATTAATCCACTTATCTTGGTCTCTATTGGAATTTTTTTTTTTTTTTGAGACAGAATCTTATTATGTCGCCCTCAGTAGAGTACTGTGGCATCACGGCTCACAACAACCTCAGATTGTTAGGCTTAAGTGATTCCCTTGCCTCAGCTTCCCAAGTACCTGGGACTACAGGTACCTGTCATAACACTACGCTATTTTTTGTTGCAGTTGTTATTGTTTAGCTGACCTGGGCCTGGTTCCAACCTGCCAACCTCGGTGAATGTGGCCCGTACTATAACCATTGTGCTACCAGTGTCAAGCCAATTGGAAAATTCTTAATATCTACTTGTTATGTACTATTATATGCTATGATTTATTAATTATGTACATTGAGATAATTTATTTCTGTATGTAGATTTTATAATTTATTACCTTAGTGAAACTTCTTATGATATTTAATAATTTGCCTATTGATTTTATATATATATATTTTTTTTACTGTATCTATTTTTTTGTTATCTGCAAATAAAGATGGTTTTGCTTCCTTTTTCAATTCTGATACCTCTAATAGCCGGTCTCATAAAACTTCACTGGCTAGTGCTTCAATATAATGCCTAATAATGAGAATGAGAAATTATATGCTTTATTTTTTCTTAACCTGTGAAGAAAATAAATTATCCTAATCAGTGAGACTGTGTTTACAGAATGTTAAAGAAATAATAACTCAGTCGTATTTCTTGGAGAAATTTCCTCAGAAGTGAATTTGAATTAAGTAAAATAATTTTATCAGTATGTATCCATAAATATATGCCATTTCTCCTTGGGTCTATTAATAAAATAAATATAAATTCCAATGTCAAAAATTCTTACATTCTTGGAAATAATCTCACTGTGCTCAGGACATACCCTACCAATTATGAAGACATGTATCCATTATAATTAAAAATTGAACTTAGTGTATATGGGCAAACAACTTATTTAAATTTTTCCACTTTAGCATTTTTTATTATTTTCTCTTAAATATTCACTTTCTCTTGCCGTTGTCTTCTTAAATGCTCATGTATGCTCACTTCTGCTCACTTGATGTTATCTATAGGGCTCCACCTTCCTAGGAACTGGGCAACGTTCAGTACATGTAGATATTTAGAAAGCAAAAGTCATTTCAATGATAACTACCTGCTTTCTCTTTTTACCATTGATATCCTTTCTGCGCCCAGTGACGCGTAGCAAGTGATAGGTAAATCCGTCTGCAGTACAGACTTCTGCGTCATTGCTATGGTCAGCTGGCAAGCTCGGTTTGCTGCAACTTCTCTTGCACCATTTAATTTCTCCAAGCATGCACCCAGTCTATGTTTCATGTTTGAAATAAAGTCTCACGCCTGTAATCTGAGCCCTCTGGGAGGTGGGTGGGTTGCCTGAGCTCATTCATAATTTGGAGACCAGCCTGAACAAGACTGAGACTTTGGCTCTAAAAAATAGCTGAGCATTGTGGTGGGTGTCTATAGTCCCAGATACTTGGGAAGCTGACACAAGAGGATCAGTTAAACCCAGGAGTGGGAGGTTGCTGTGAGCTAAGAGGTCACATCTGTTTACGGAGGGCAACAAAATGAGACTCTGACTCCAAAAGATAGATAACATCCTGCTCTATAGAACGGAATAGCATCTTCCAGCTTTGGGGCGATTATATGGGGGGGACCAGTTATGAGACAGGGAAAGAAAATGTGTAATGAATAAAGATTGTCTTGTTAAACAAAAATAAAGTCTGGCAAGGAATGAAAGTTCTATGGGACCGGTGTTCTTCCTGATCCAGATAACTTTACTAATGTAGATTTCCTTTAAAGAGGCATATTTTCTTTACAAGAGAGCAGCTTTTCAGAGGTACTCCCGTGTTTCTGCAGATGTTCAAAATAACCGGCTGGAAATATGACTAATGTGACTAAGAAGTACACAGCGGGTGCCGGAAATGTGCACACATTTTAAGAAAGGAAAAAATTGTATTAAAATTGTAATGCTCAAGTTACATTTGACTTCTGCAATTATAACATGACTTCTATTCATCTTTTGTGACTAGTACATATTGAGTATTGCAGCTCTAATAACATTTTTTCCTCTTTTAATGTATATATTTTTGGCACCCTCTGTATTTGTTGTATCTGGTCTCCTGTAGTCACATTTTGGGATTGTGTGTCCTGAGTTTCCACAGTGACAGCCTATATCCAAGTGTCCTGTAAACTCTCTCTATTGAAGGAGAGATATGGGGACACATAATAACATAAATGGCAAGATATGGGGACACATAAAATCATAAATGTCAAAGAAAACTAAATAAGGGCTAGAATTTCAGATCACCAGGAAAAGGAATGAAAAGAAAGGTTTTGGAACTAAGAAAAGGAAACAACTTGAATCCAAGTACTGTAACAACCCACTGACTTAATACTATTTGCTATTCACATAGGTATATAATGATTTTGATAATAGAAGTCTCAAATCAAAAACAATGATAAGGTTAAAATAAAATAGTACACTGTAAGTGCTAAGAAAATATAAATACGCTGACAGAAATGGCTCCTCTGAAAGTGTAATTTATTTTTCCTTAAACATCGGAAGGAACTGTTAGAGATGACATAAAATAAAAGTCTGAAGCACTGTTGATAGAATCAGTTCCTTGCAAATATAATTTAGGTCAACATCTAGGTACAAATTTCAATTTGGTGTATGGTTTGGGGTAAATATTATTTCTTTAAAATGATTTACATAGCTTAAAGCAGTTAGGATTTAGGGGCCATATTTCACAGTTTATAATTCAATGGCATTACAAAATTATACTCATGATTTGCATGAGGCTGACTCTTTGCAATTCTTTAGACTTCTTTTGTTGCCTGATACCTGTTCAATTTACATAAATATTCCATGTGTGTTGTTTATTAAATGTAAGTTTCCATGTGCAACCTTTAGTTCAACCTTATTAGTTAAGGGATTCATTTTACCTTATTAAAACTTATGGGGAAAATTAATATACAAGTTATAATTCAGAGCAATTTTACCTCTGAGAAAGTGGAAAGGGCAGAAGATGAGGCAATTCTGGGCTGCTGGTACTGTTCTATTTCATAATTTGAAGGATGGCTCAGTAAGTGTTCACAGTTTGTGAGAGTGAAATGGTACATTTTTTTGATTTGTGCATTTGTCTGTATATATGTTTTTTACAGAAAAAACATGACTTAAATAAAAATTCTTTCAGAATGGGATAGTTTTAGAAATGCAGAGTAGTAACAATAAACAAATTCCTTTTTACCTCAATGTATTGACAATACTAAAAAGGAAAAAAAATCCACAGGCAAGAACTTTGAAAGGTACCTGGTATTATTATCAAGATTGCCTCACTAAATCAAGTCAAGATTACTTTGGACAATTGTTAAAACAAAAGCAAAAAAGTTGCAGTTATTTTTAAATCAGCTATTTTTTCAATGTCAAGAGCCATCAGTAGATGCATTAGTTAATCCCAGAATATTTTTATCTTGCTTTCCTCTTCAAAGAAATCCTGAATTAATCTGGTACTATGTGGAACAGTGTTAAAACGCAGCTCACATGCTCATTTTCCTAAAGGGGAAGTAATTCTTAATTTTGAACTGGTCTAATTTATCAATGTTTTCTTTCACTTGAAATTTTACCATCCAGTGCTAATTTTTCTTTTTCAGTGTCTTTTAGGTTCATCCTTGAGTGGAACGCTCCATTTTTAACTTGTGCACACACATTGAACCGATTCACACTATTTACAGAATAAAGATCATATTCATGTGATCTTATCCAATCTGAAGGAAAAGTGTTTTGTAGAATTCAAAATCTATTCATGATGAAAATAGCTTTTTAAATCTTATGAACAATCTGCACCAGAATTCTTTAGCACATGTCATACAATATAAGCAAATAGCGACCATCTTTCTGAGAAGATAAACTAGACCAAAACCAGCCCTTTTGTTAAACATTTTAATGAAAATATTAGGAAGTGAAATTAGGTGATAAAAGAAAAGAGAAAAATGTCTAAGTGACAAAAATAAATAAACAATTATAAGAGATGACATAATTTTATCATCCTTTGCATGATCAATGTATAATATGATAGCTGCTATAGACCACACAAAATGTCGTATGTCATAAAAATTATTAGAATTCATATATTGTGTAGTAAGAACATCTTGTACATAGAAAGAAATAAAAAATATTATAATTTTGAGAGGGATATGGGAGGAGAGGGGTATTTGGGGGGACCTCACCTAATGTGCATGATGCAATGGTACACTTCAAAACAATTAAGAAATGAATATAATTGTGATAAATGTTTTGGAGCTGGAGTCGCTGCCGCCGAGTCCTGATATCGTCGTCGTGCACCCCCGACACCCGTCCGACTTGCATTCCCGATCCCTTTGGGTTCCAAGTCCAAAATGGCAACTGTCAAGGATCAGCTGATTCTTAATGTTCTAAAAGAAGAACAGACCCCCCAGAATAAGATTACAGTTGTTGGGGTTGGTGCTGTTGGCATGG